>JARQOD010002025.1:0-85461 GCA_033576555.1 Oophaga sylvatica
TTCAAGATCAATTTTATTATTGAAATATTAATATTTTACAGTCCCCCCTGATTTGATTTAAGAATATCTATTCAATCCAAAACTCATTCTTTCACCATTCGTATCACATTCTTCTTTTTCTGAAAACCTTGTATCAACATCTGTTTTGAAAGTCATCAAAATTTCTAAACGAAAATAAATTTAAATCAAGAGTTACATTTTTCCGTTTAAACACTCTCTTAAAATGTCATCTTCCTTTTTTCATTTCTGTCTTTATCTTCTTATAAATTCTATTAATTTTACAACATGATAACTATTTGATATATGATACACGCAAAAACTATAATGAATATAATCACAATCGGATTAGATAATACATTTCCTGCTGCCATTTTCGCTGAAGACTGTGACCAACTAGTTACTGATTTTCCTAAATTTCTCCACCAAGATGAGCCTGACATACTCGTCCATTCATGTTCAATATCATTTAAATTACCTCGCTCATGTCTAAATACAATTTCAGCTTCTATTAATTGTTTTGTTAACAAATTTAACAAACCCTTGTCTTTCTTTATCTCATTTGTCCACCTATTCCAAGGAAAATTATTTATTTTGGGACAAATTGAACTGTATCGGAAGGATTTTCAGAGTTCTTGAGCTTATTGACGTAATATTATGCTTCCTTCCTTCTTTGTGAGAGTTTTCACCTTCCCTTTAACCCTCTCTGACATTAGACGTACTATCCCGTCCATGAAACCCGTGCCATTCTGACCATGGACGGGATAGTACGTACATGCCCTTTAATGCGACATCGCGACTTAAGTAGCGGTGATCGCATTAAAATTCCGACGCCGCTTACCTCTTGAAGTTGGCGTCGGCATCCCGGGCTGCGCCTCCCCCCTCAGGCCTCCGATCGCTGTGATTGGCTGTTGAATTCTGAACAGCCAATCACAGCCTTTCTCACTGTTTCAGCCAATCAGAGCGGCTAAAACAGTGAGATCGCAGGCTAGGATCGAGTACCGATGTAACTTGATCCTAGGCCTGGGCCTAGGAAAGTCCAACCCCCCCCCTGATTGGCGCGATCGCCGATCACATCGATCGCGCCAATCGCAGGGCACAGCCGCGGTATATCCGCGCTGTGCCCTGCCTGTACCTGCCTGGATCGGTGCAGTAATAGCACCGATCCTAGGCCAGGCCTGTAGGGCTGTAGGAGCTGATTGGCGCGATCGATGTCATCGACGATCGCGCCAATCACAGGGCACAGCAGCGGGTGACCGCTCTGTGCCCTGCTAGGTGACCTGCCGGTGACCTGCCTAGGAATCGGAGCTGTGAGCTCCGATTAACTAGGCCGGTGCCTAGCAACCGGCAATGCAGGGGTCTCCTTTTGATTGGTGGGATTGATGTGATCATCGATCCCACCAATGACAGGTCACAGCAGCGATGGACCGCTCTGTGACCTGTCTGCAAACTGGATCTGACCTGTCTGACCGCACTGCAGGGGTCCTCACACTTGCGAGGATTCCTGTGTGCGGTCACACTGCCAGATCTCCTCCTGCGCGGCCTTGTGGTGCCACAGTAGCCTGTGACACCACAACTCCTGCTGAAGAGAAAGAAAAGAAGAGAAGAAAGAAAAAGGAAGAAAGAAGAGAAAAGAAAGAAAGACTACAAACGTGAGTTTTTGAGCCCCGATCCCTGCCGATCCACCCCAATCCCCCCATTCCCCCCCTCCCCCCTTCCCTTTCCCCCTCTTTTACCCCCCCTTTGCGCCGCCGAGCGTTGATTGGTGACGCAGTTCACCCATCAACACTTTCGCACCCCCCTCCGTGCGCACATCCAGCAGCCGCAAACTTTGATAAGTGACAGCGGTCACTTATCAGAGCTCGTGCCTGCCGTTTTTTTTTTCACCCCCCCTTTCCGCCACTCCCGTGCGCACATCCAGCAGCCACGGAACTTTGATAAGTGACACCAGTCACTTATCAGAGCTCGTTCCTGCCGTTTTTTTTTGTTTTTTTTCACCAACTTTTCCGCCACTCCCGTGCGCACATCCAGCGCCACGGAACTTTGATAAGTGACACCATCACTTATCAGAGCTCGTTCCTGCCGTTTTTTGTTTTTTTTTCACCAACTTTTCCGCCACTCCCGTGCGCACATCCAGCAGCCACGGAACTTTGATAAGTGACACCATCACTTATCAGAGCTCGTTCCTGCCGTTTTTTGTTTTTTTTCACCAACTTTTCCGCCACTCCCGTGCGCACATCCAGCAGCCACGGAACTTTGATAAGTGACACCAGTCACTTATCAGAGCTTGTTCCTGCTGTTTTTTTTTGTTTTTTTTCACCAACTTTTCTGCCACTCCCGTGCGCACACCCAGCAGCCACGGAACTTTGATAAGTGACACCAGTCACTTATCAGAGCTCGTTCCTGCTGTTTTTTTTTTTTTTTTTCATCCCCCTTTCCGCCACTCCCGTGCGCACATCCAGCAGCCGCGGAACTTTGATAAGTGACAGCGGTCACTTATCAGAGCTCGTGCCTGCCAGTTTTTTTTTTCACCCCCCTTTCCGCCACTCCCGTGCGCACATCCAGCAGCCGCGGAACTTTGATAAGTGATAGCGGTCACTTATCAGAGCTCGTGCCTGCCAGTTTTTTTTTTCACCCCCTTTCTGCCACTCCCGTGCGCACATCCAGCAGCTGCGGAACTTTGATAAGTGACAGCGGTCACTTATCAGAGCTCGTGCCTGCCAGTTTTTTTTTTTTTTTCACACCTGGGCATTATAAACTTTAGTGAAACACTTGGGGTTCAAAGTGCTCATCACACACCTAGATAAGTTCCTTAGGGGTCTAGTTTCCAAAATGGGGTCACATGTGGGGGGTTTCCACTGTTTAGGCACATCAGGGGCTCTGCTAACGGAACATGACGCCCGCAGACCATTCCATCAAAGTCTGCATTCCAAAACGTCACTGCTTCCCTTCCGAGCCCTGCCGTATGCCCAAACAGTGGATCCCCCCAACATATGGGGTATCAGCGTACTCAGGACAAATTGGACAACCACTTTTGGGGTCCAATTTCTCCTCTTACCCTTGGGAAAATAAAAAATTGGGGACTAAAACATCACTTTTGTGGAAAAAAAAATATATATTTTTTTTCACGCCAGGGCATTATAAACGTTAGTGAAACACTTGGGGTTCAAAGTGCTCACCACACACCTAGATAAGTTCCTTAGGGGGTCTAGTTTCCAAAATGGGGTCACATGTGGGGTTTCCACTGTTTAGGCACATCAGGGGCTCTGCTAACGGAACATGACACCCGCAGACCATTCCATCAAAGTCTGCATTCCAAAACGTCACTGCTTCCCTTCCGAGCCCTGCCGTATGCCCAAACAGTGGATCCCCCCAACATATGGGGTATCAGCGTACTCAGGACAAATTGGACAACCACTTTTGGGGTCCAATTTCTCCTCTTACTCTTGGGAAAATAAAAAATTGGGGACTAAAACATCACTTTTGTGGAAAAAAAAATATTTTTTTTTTTCACGCCAGGGCATTATAAACGTCAGTGAAACACTCGGGGGTTCAAAGTGCTCACCACACACCTAGATAAGTTCCTTAGGGGGTCTAGTTTCCAAAATGGGTCACATGTGGGGGGTTTCCACTGTTTAGGCACATCAGGGGCTCTGCTAACGGAACATGACGCCCGCAGACCATTCCATCAAAGTCTGCATTCCAAAACGTCACTGCTTCCCTTCCGAGCCCTGCCGTGTGCCCAAACAGTGTATCCCCCCAACATATGGGGTATCAGCGTACTCAGGACAAATTGGACAACCACTTTTGGGGTCCAATTTCTCCTCTTACCCTTGGGAAAATAAAAAATTGGGGACTAAAACATCACTTTTGTGGAAAAAAAATATATTTTTTTTTCACGCCAGGGCATTATAAACGTTAGTGAAACACTTGGGGTTCAAAGTGCTCACCACACATCTAGATAAGTTCCTTAGGGGGTCTAGTTTCCAAAATGGGGTCACATGTGGGGGGTTTCCACTGTTTAGGCACATCAGGGGCCCTCCAAACGCGACATGGCGTCCGTTCGCAATTCCAGCCAATTTTGGTTTGGAAAAGTCAAACGGCGCTCCTTCCCTTTCAAGCCCTGCCTGTGCGCCCAAACAGTGGTTCCCCCCACATATGGGGTATCAGCGTACTCAGGACATGTTGGACAACAACTTTTGGTGTCCAATTTCTCCTCTTACCCTTGGGAAAATAAAAAATTGGGGACTAAAACATCATGCTTGTGGAAAAAATATGATTTTTTTTCTTCACGGCTCTACATTACAAACTTGCGTGAAGCACTTGAGGGTTCAAAGTGCTCACCACACATCTAGATAAGTTCCTTAGGGGGTCTAGTTTCCAAAATGGGGTCACATGTGGGGGGTTTCCACTGTTTAGGCACATCAGGGGCCCTCCAAACGCAACATGGCGTCCGTTCGCAATTCCAGCCAATTTTGGTTTGGAAAAGTCAAACGGTGCTCCTTCCCTTTCAAGCCCTGCCGTGCGCCCAAACAGTGGTTCCCCCCCACATATGGGGTATCAGCGTACTCAGGACATGTTGGACAACAACTTTTGTGGTCCAATTTCTCCTCTTACCCTTGGGAAAATAAAAATTTGGGGACTAAAACATCATGTTTGTGGAAAAAATATGATTTTTTTTCTTCACAGCTCTACATTACAAACTTGCGTGAAGCACTTGAGGGTTCAAAGTGCTCACCACACATCTAGATAAGTTCCTTAGGGGTCTAGTTTCCAAAATGGGGTCACATGTGGGGGTTTCCACTGTTTAGGCACATCAGGGGCCCTCCAAACGCAACATGGCGTCCGTTCGCAATTCCAGCCAATTTTGGTTTGGAAAAGTCAAACGGCGCTCCTTCCCTTTCAAGCCCTGCCGTGCGCCCAAACAGTGGTTCCCCCCCACATATGGGGTATCAGCGTACTCAGGACATGTTGGAAAACAACTTTTGTGGTCCAATTTCTCCTCTTACCCTTGGGAAAATAAAAATTTGGGGACTAAAACATCATGTTTGTGGAAAAAATATGATTTTTTTTCTTCACGGCTCTACATTACAAACTTGCGTGAAGCACTTGAGGGTTCAAAGTGCTCACCACACATCTAGATAAGTTCCTTAGGGGGTCTAGTTTCCAAAATGGGGTCACATGTGGGGGGTTTCCACTGTTTAGGCACATCGGGGCCTCTCCAAACGCGACATGGCGTCTGTTCTCAATTCCAGCCAATTTTGGTTTGGAAAAGTCAAACTGCGCTCCTTCCATTCCGAGCTCTGCCGTGTGCCCAAACAGTGGTTTTCCCTCACATATGGGGTATCGGCGTACTCAGGAGAAATTGCACAACAACTTTATCAGTCCTTTTTCTCCTTTTTCCCTTGTGAAAATAAAAAAAATGTTTGTAAAAGATCATTTTTGTGACTAAAAAGTAAAATGTTAATTTTTTCCTTCCACGTTGCTTCAGCTCCTGTGAAGCACCTGAAGGGTTAATAAACTTCTTGAATGTGGTTTGAGTACCTTAGGGGTGTAGTTTTTAGAATGGTGTCACTTTTGGGTATTTTCTGCTATATAGACCCCTCAAAGTGACTTCAAATATGAGGTGGTCCCGAAAAAAAATGGCTTTGTAAATTTTGTTGTAAAAATGAGAAATCGCTGGTCAACTTTTAAACCCCTTTTAATTTCCTAACAAAAAAAAATTTTGCTTCCAAAATTGTGCTGATGTAAAGTAGACATGTGGAAATGTTATTTCTTAACTATTTTGTGTGACATATTTCTCTGTTTAAGGGAATAAAAATTCAAAGTTTGAAAATTGCAAAATTTTCTAAATTTTTGCCATATTTGCATTTTTTTCATAAATAAATGCAAGTTATATGGAAGAAATTTTACCACTATCATGAAGTACAATATGTCACGAGAAAACAATCTCAGAATCGCGAATATCCGTTGAAGCGTTCCAGATTTATAACCTCATAAAGAGACAGTGGTCAGAATTGTAAAAATTGGCCCGGTCATTAACGTGCAAACCACCCTTGGGGTGAAGGGTTAATACAATATAAACCTATTGTCAGATTTTCAGCATGTACACAAGATGAAAAGAATGCAGAAACAACTCTTTTTCTGACATAACTTGGAAACAAATCTTATTAGCGCTTACTGGTGTCACCAAGTCATGTATCGTGTGTACATTCTCAACTCTGGCATGACATGAGGTATGATTATGGAAACATGAATGATAAATGACTTTATCTTGTCCAGGTAAACACATTACCTTAGAAACAAAATTTAAGCATGAAGAAATGTCCAATTGTTCGGTATTTGTGCCATCAAATGCAAAATCTGTGTACTGTAAATGATAATATAATAATTGTGTATGACTAACAGGAATTCCCAAAACAGTTATAGGAACCAGGGTTTCTTCTCTTCCTGACACTGGAATTAGTGATGTTCCTACACAAATGTTCTGTTCACATCCTAACCACTTATTTACCCATAAATATGTATGATTTAATGCAAAATTATATTCTGTGGGCAAATTTCTCATTAATCCTAAAGGTGTAATTCCACTTTGTAATGCTTGTGCAATCATCTTCAGATTGGTGGAATATTCAATCTGAATTTCAAGACATGTTTTAGCTACTTGAGATTCCTGTTCACTTTCTATTAAAGCTAAAGTAGCATCTTGTAGATGTGATACAGAAGATCCCAGTACAGCAGCAGTGTTCAAAACCATCTTTTCAAGAAGTTGATTCAAACTTTTCTGAATCTTCACCCCTTTACCTCCAATATACCCAATATTTTCTAGATCGGATTTAAGTGTATGAATGTCTATACTATTAATTAGACTTCCCATTGTTCCTAATCCCCCCAAAATACCTTCTAACACTCCTCTCTTACTTCTAACCTGTGTTGAAGTTCTTTTCCCAAACCATTGTTCTATTCCCATTTCCATGTTAATGAGATGTGATTGACATTGGGGATATCTAGAAGAGATTTTCCAGTTAGACATGTTAAAAGTCCATATCATGGTCATAAACACTCCATCTCGTAATAGAGGTTTAGATTGAAATTGGTTGATTTGGAAAGGAGTAGATGGTTGAAATCTTGTCTGTGTGCATACATTATCTACTGCTGACCATATATTTACCTTTACATCTTTACATTGTTTGTAATTATTTTTTGTTAAAACGCAACATTGATACAATCCGGAATCCTTAGGAGATGGATTGTCTAGAGAAAAAATAAAATTCTTATTCAACCATCTCACATTACCGGATTGACCTCTGTGTATAACATTTGTTGGACCATTCGAAAAACTTCCCAAAAATAATCTATCTTTGGTCCATGTTAACAGAGATTCTGAAGGTAATTCCAACCTTGTGTTGCATTTTAATAATAAAGGAGACAATAATAAAGGAGACATATGTTCTTGACTATGTACCGCTTGTGGTGTAACCCTTACTTCTGGAGCTATAGTATTAGTTACTGTAAAAACTACAGACACCTGTACCTGTACTGATTCTCTGGTTATCTGGAAGTCCCAAGTTTTTACCCAATCTTCATCTCCTTCTGTAATGGAAAGTAATGAAGGATCCAAAATTTTTCCAAAAAGTTGTGTCCTTAACCAAATATCTGCTTTGGATCTGCCAACTTTCCCTTTTGAGATCATATCATTTGTTATATCACCTGACCATACAGCTTTTTCTTCCCCTCTTATCTCAATATTCCAGTATAACGTATCTGTAGGATTACATTCCCATGTGCCTGTCTTATTATTATGTATATAATCTCCTTGTAACTGTGTAAACCTAGTCTTAGGTCCTGTGGTAGCACGTAATATGATATTAGTGTCGTGTATGAAGTGTAGCTCAATGCAGCATTTTACACCATAACCCATGCAAATGTTTCCGGTAATATCTACTGAATCGTCCGGTATGTCTTCATCTTTTAGGTTCTGTAGCTCAGATCCTCTTGGTTTCCGTGAATGTAAAGTTCTTTTGAAAGGTTCATTCACTTCACTAGTATTTGTTCCTTGATGTAAAATATCTTCTGCGTAGATCACAGATGAAATAGTACCAAGTAGCAGAAATGTGATTCCCATCAGGTAAAAGCTTTTCCTGGGAAATGTCCTCTTCTCCTGAAGGATTGGTGTTGAATTCCTTCCATCAAGGCCACGATGTTTCCTATTCCAGTTCTTATTGGAATCCATTTCTTCCTAAAAGAAATGCAGTATCATTATTTTGTAACATACAATTTGCATTGATCAACATGTACCCACACTTTTTGTTGTCTGCGGGTATTTTTGACCACATTAGATGCTGGTTGCACAAGAATCATAACTTGTCCCATGGTTTCAGTGATCTCAAAGGGACCTTCCCAGTTACTTTCCCAAGGTCCACTCTTCCTGAAAGTTTTAATCATCACTAGAGCCCCTTTCTTGAATTTAGATTCATATGGTGGCTCCATTCTCTGCATTCTTGATGCAGCATGTGGAAAATCATTTTCAAGTTCTCCTGTAACAATTGCAACCATTTGGACCTTGCAACAGCATCTTTTTGAGGTGTAGACAAAAATGGTTCATGTGGAAAAATCAATGGCATTTTTCTTCCTGTCATTAGTTCAAAAGGAGTAAATTGAGTTGTGGAAGAAATTGTTCCTCTCACACTCAACAGTACAAAAGGTACGGCATCAACCCAAGTGTTACCTTTGTCCAATAACATCTTGGCAATCCTGGATTTTATTGTTCTATTCATCCTTTCCACAATACCAGCAGACTGTGGATGGTAAGGTACATGGAACTGTTGTTGTACCCCTAGAATAGTACAAACTGCTTGCATGATTTTTCCTGTAAAGTGACTTCCTCGATCAGAGGTGATCATTCTTGGGATCCCCCAAGTACAAAAGACATGATTAACTAATGCTCTAGCTGTAGACAAAGCATCATCTTTCCTGACAGGTAAAATTTCAATCCATTTAGAAAAAACATCTACTACAACCAATGCATACCTGAGACCATTTTTACCTGATGGTAACGGTCCAATGTAGTCGATTTGTAATGTTGACCATGGACCATCTGCAGGTGCGGTTCGGAGTAGTGGCGGTTTCTGTCCTTTTGGTCTTGGATTAATTTGGGCACAAATGAGACATGATTGAACAACACTTTGTACTGTCTCTTCCATCTTTTCCCAGTAAAATTTCTCTCTGAGAATGTCTAACAATTTCTGTTGGCCCAAATGACCCAAACTTTCATGATTGTATTTTGTGAACTCAACCTGTAGATGTTTTGGTACAACAGGACGCAACTCCCCGTTTAAGTCATGACACAAAACCCCGTTTTCACAAACAAAGGGAGGTTTTGGATCAACCCGGGAAGCAACAAGAGATGTATCTTTTTCTTGTTCTTCCGCAAAAGAAGGGATATGCGTGTCTGTTCTTTGAACTGCTGAAACCTCAAGAGGTTCAGGTTCAAACACTTCTTCTCCTGTCAGGGCGGCCTCTTTGGCCAAAATATCTGCGGTTGCATTTCCAACAGATAATTCGTCATTTGATTTTTTATGGGCAGGGACCTTGACAATAGCAAAACCATTAGGGTTTTTTGATGCTATTTCAAAAATTGTTTTCAGCGTGTCACTATGTATTAGAGTCTTATTAGAAGAATCTACATAGCCTCTTTTTTCCCAAACTGGCAAATAATCTGTCAGTGATCTAACAACATAGGAGCTATCACTGTAGATTACCATGGGACACTGATCATCAGCTTCATTCAGCTGTAGTACCATTTTTACAGCTTCTAGTTCTGCTCTTTGGGCTGAAAAATGACTTGGTAATTTGTGTTTTACAGTCTGTCCTCTTTTGGGGTAAAAAATGGCATATCCTGAATAATAGTGTCCATCTGAATAGAATCTGGAACCATCAACAAAAATTGGTTCGTCTGTTACCTCTGCCTTCCGTCTGAAAAGTGATGGACTAGGATCCTGAAAAGACTGTAAACAATCGTGAGTTTGCCCTTCATATTGCATCAACTGAGGAAGAACATATTTGGCCTTGTAATCTACCTCAATTTGTTTGGGAGACAATGACAATAACCAATGAGCAAATCTCTGATGTGACACACCTGGGATATTGTTCTCAAAGAGAAGTTTTAATGTGGAATGCGGAGTTTGCAAAATTATTTTGCTGAAACCGACAATGTGTTCAGTTGCTTTGACTGCAAAGTGCACACCTACCAAGTGTCTTGCACAAGTCTCAAAACCCCTTTCAACAGGTGAGAGAAGCTTAGAAAAATAGCCCAAAATTTCCATTCTCTCCCTGTAACTGTAACAGTACAGCAGACACAGATGTCTCTGATGTGTGTACTTGCAAAGCAAATGGAGCCGAAGGTTCTACTGTGGACAAAGCAGGTGCATTTTGTAAATTCATTTTCAATTGTTCAAATGAGGTTTGTTGTTCCTCACCCCAAGGACCAAAGTAATCACTATTTTCACTTTTCAAAAGATCATACAATGGTTTGGCCTTTCCTGCAAAATTCTCAATGAAGTCCCTTGAATAATTCATAAGACCCAAGAAATGTCGTACTGCCGTGTGTGATGTTGGGATTGGTAGAGAAACAATTGCCTCTATTCTTTCCTGCAGGGGCTGTCTTTTTCCTGGACTCAACATCACTCCCAAAAATCTGACCTCAGTCTGCATCAATTTGACCTTCTTGGTGTTCAGTTTCAACCCTGCATCGTGCAAGAGCTCAAACAATTCTGTCAAAAGAGAAACATGTGTTTCTTCATCCTCAGTAGACAGCAGAATATCATCCACATACTGTAAAATGCAATCAGGCCTGGAAAATCTGGATAATACCTTAGCCAACGCCTGATGAAAAACACTAGGTGACAAATGTGCTCCCTGAGGTAACCTGCAAAACAGATATTGCTCATCCAAGAAAGTAAATGCAAACTTGTACTGACAACTCTTTTCAAGAGGTATACTGAAAAAACCATTACTGATGTCCAGTACAGAGAAGTATTTTGCCTTTGCATTCAACCTTGACATCATGTCATGAGTATCTGCTACAATGGGTGTTACATTTGGAGTATGTTTATTAAACATCCGTAGATCCAAAATCATTCGATAAGAACCATCAGATTTCAAAACACACCACAAAGGATTGTTACATACAGAATTAGCCTTTCGGATAACACCTTGATCTAATAATTCCTGTACGATTTTTGACATAGACTCAATTGATTCTGGAGGCAATTTATACTGACGCTGTGGCGGAGGATCTCGGCCTTCCACATTTACAACAACATCCTCCATTGTACCAACCTCATTCCTGAACTGAGCCCAAAGAGAAGGAAATCGCTGTACAATTCCTGTCAATACCTCATCACCACCAGTTTCCGGCCATAAATGATCTGATGACACAACATCATTTAAGCAAATACTTCCAACATGGCTATAATCACTAGGGTCAATGACAACAGGCTTACAACCATTAGAATCTTTCCAGATCACTTGATTTCCTAGATCGACTACCCATCCAAATTTCTGCATAAAATCTGTGCCAAGTATATTTTCAGAATCGCGACAATACCAAATGTCAATTCCTGTTTTAAAAGAACTCGGTATCTCCAACGTCACATTAGAAACTAAGGTTGCTTTAGTTCCACCTTTTCCACTAAAACCAACAATTGTACAAACTGGTGAATCTGGTTTTAGCTTTAAATCAAGATTTGTAACACTTAATTGAGCTCCTGTATCAATAAGAAAAACAGCACTTTGTCCTGCTAAATTCCCTTTGATAAATGGTCTTCCACAGTTGTCTAATGTAACTCGAGTCACAAATTCCAATGGATGGGGTGTAGGAATAGTCTGTAATTGTCAGAAAGATGAAGGAGATGGGAGAAGACCAGTGTCCTTTTTAAAAGAGTTTGGAATTCTGCCCCTGGACTCTGTCTCCTTCACTGTCATTTCTCTGATCTGTCTGATTAATGGTGCATATGGTGACTGCTTTTGTCTGTTGTCAGTATGAGTGGGTGCAGGAGAATGTAATGGAGGTGCAGAAGGTTTGGTGGATGATTTTGGCATTAGTCCATTTTCCTTTCCAAGCTTTTCTGTTCCTTGTGTATCTGTCTCTGACTCTGCTCTCAAGAATTTTCTGCACTGCCACTTTAAGTGTCCAGGTATACCACAAAAATAACAATGGATATTGTTTCCTTTGTGTAACATTTTTACCTTTGTTCTTGGATGCTACTGTGGGCCTAGGTTTTAGCTGACTGTCTTCTTTCTCTTGAACTACAGCTATTTTAGCCTTGATCTGATTTTGCTTAATGGATCTCCGTACTCTATCGATAAATATAGTTGCTTCTTGCAATGATGGCTGAGCATTGGCTAAATGTACTGAGGCAGGATCTAAATATTTGAACTTTTTTACAAAACATCTGATCATAGATGTTGGCTCCTGATGAGGTCTAAGATCCATCACCATCCTATAGGCCTGTTCAAATTTTACTAAAAAAGCAAATGGGTCATCCTGAATATTTGTTCGTAGATTTTCCAAGACATCAACTGTAGGAGTGTCTTCACCAGTAGTGAACAATATCAATTGTCTAAGTCTATTTTCCTTAGTACTGTGCGTCATATCATGATTCTCATCTAATCTGGGTGTAATCTGTAATCTTTTTCCCATATGTGAGGGTAACCATACTTTGAATATCTTGTTTTTTTGTTCATCATTAAGATTGAATTTATCTGTGTTTGATTCAAAAATGTCTGCATTAAAAAAAGCATCCATCTTATCATTGTAATTTGGAATGTCTTTTACAATTTTCATTAACTGATCATGTATTTTCAGATTAATTCGTGCGGCTCTGTCATGTAATTTTTTCCGTTGTAATTCATCTGCCTGTAAATCTTCTACTGAAACATCTGGATCTTGTGTGTCTGGTATCAATGATGATGTGGCAGCATTGTCTTCATGTTTACTTGCTGATCTTGTAGTAAGAACAGAAGCCTTTTTTATGTCTCTATGCAATTTGGACAATAACTCTGTTCGAGTATCAATTTGATCTTCCAATTGTTCAATATGTTCTGACAATACCAAACAATTTGGACAATCAAAGAAATCCCCGTCAGGCTCTTGTGTGTCATCCTGTGTGTCAGTATGAACAATGTCTTGTGTGATAGTCATGCTTTATGAGTTTCAGTTTTCTCAAAGACCAAATTATTATACACCCGGACCATGTGCATTACATTTTGAAGCTTTCTTTGTAACTTTTTTACTGAGAAAAACCTCTTATCAATTTTAAGATTTTCTGCTTCACATTGGCTATACAAACTAGACCATAATTGTGAATCTGTATGACTATGGACAAACTTAAAATCTATTTTACTTTTCTTAGAATAATCATAAATGAAATTCATTTTTCTTACCAATAGAATGTCTTGTCCTCTCCTGTATCGATCCAACCGTCAATGGATGGTCCTCTGTGTCTACAATCCTCAGATCTCCGTCTGGATAGGACGCAGGCAGCTTCACGAATCCTCACTCGTCTGTAGATTCCGTCTGATCCTTGCCAGTGAAAAAGTGGAATTCTTGATACTTGGACAACAGGTGTCTTCAGCAGTCTTCACCTCCCCCGTGTACAAGGGAAAGAATCCACTCAAAATAGCACAGAAGCTTCAGAACTGACTGAGCTCGCCATTATGTTAAAAAAAAAACCTTTCTCACTTCTTTAAGTAAGAGCACGGTGAGGATAAAAAGTAGAATATTGACTTGTATGGATAAAACAAATCTTGTTTAATGTTCATTCAGAAAAAGTGATTACAAAAATGAAGAAAAGTAAGTTCATAGCACACAAAAAGATAAAACAAGCATTCAATGGTTTCTTACATATGGTCTTGAGGCATGATGTGGTCCGTGTTGGAGATTCTCAAGGTATGAGAGATCTGCCTGCACAAGAATCGGACCGGTTTATATTCTATTTCGATCCATAGACTTAAATTGGTTTCTATTTTCTCCTGTCTTATAACTACAAATGGTGATTTGCCGCTAAGTTCGTTCTTTTACCATATTAGAAGAACATTACTAACTTATGGAATATGCATTAGTTATTTATATGATACCTTATTTTGAAAAACTTAAGCCTATGGCCTATGACCTTTGGAACCATTTACTACCTCCGAATAGTAACAAATTGACAGTTCTGACAACAGGCTTACAATTATGACGACCAGGGAACAGATGTCTCTGCCAACGTCCTCAGAATTAACTTATTCATTCACTAACCAGAGTCTCTGCTTGCTAATTAGACATAATGTATATGTTCAATGATCTATATTTTATTATTGAAATATTAATATTTTACATCTCCACTCTTCAAAAGCCCACTTCATGGCCAATAACTCCCGATTACCCACGTCATAATTACATTCAGTAGGAGAAAATTTTCGAGAGAAAAAGGCACAAGGGTTACTTTTAGAGGTCTCTGGATCTCTTTGGGACAAAACGGCACCTGCCCCAATTTCAGAGGCATCAACCTCCACCTGAAATGGCAGAGAAACATCAGGCTGCCGTAGAACAGGAGCAGAAGTGAATCTCTGCTTAAGTTCCTGAAATGCAGAGACTGCCTCAGGAGGCCAATTCACCACATCAGAACCCTTTTTGGTCAAATCAGTTAATGGTTTAACAATAACCGAGAAATTACCAATATATTTACGATAAAAATTGGCAAAACCCAAAAATCTTTGAAGAGCCTTTAATGAAGTAGGTTGGACCCAATCACAGATGGCCTGAACCTTGACCGGGTCCATTTCAATAACAGATGGGGACAAAATGAATCCCAGAAATGAGATCCTCTGTACGCCAAAAAGACACTTTGATCCCTTCACATACAAAGCATTCTCTCTCAAAATCTGGAATACAGTTCGAACATGTTTCACATGAGAGTCCCAGTCATTAGAAAAAATCAAGATATCATCCAAATAAACAATCAGAAATTTATCCACAAAATCCCTGAAAATGTCATTCATGAAGGACTGGAAGACAGAAGGAGCATTAGTGAGCCCAAAGGCATCACAAGGTACTCAAAATGCCCCTCAGGGGTGTTAAATGCCGTCTTCCATTCATCCCTGTGCTTAATGCGAATAAGGTTATATGCCCCTCTGAGGTCAAGCTTGGTAAACCAAGTAGCGTTTTTCACCCTGGAAAACAGGTCAGAAATCAAGGGTAACGGATATTGATATTTCACAGTAATATTGTTCAAAAGACGATAATCAATACACGGCCTTAATGAACCATCCTTTTTGGCCACAAAGAAAAAACCGGCACCTAAGGGTGAAGAGGGTGGTCTGATATGACCCTTCTCCAATGACTCCTTGATATAAGACCGCATAGCGTCATGTTCAGGTACAGACAAGTTAAAAAGGCGACCTTTAGGGAATTTACTACCAGGCACTAATTCAATAGCGCAGTCATAGCTCCTATGGGGAGGCAAGGATGCAGATTTACTTTCGCTAAACACATCAGAAAAATCAATCAAAAAGTCAGGAACATCCTGAGCCTGGGGGAGGCAGAAAAAACAGGAGTGTTGGTATTAACACATTGGCAGCCCCAACTGGTTACAGACACAGATTTCCAATCCAAAACAGGATTATGAGACTGTAACCAAGGGAAACCCAACACGATAATGTCATGCAGATTATACAGAACCAAAAATTTGCAGCTCTCCTGATGATCAGGTTCAACCCTCATTATCACCTGAGTAGAGAACTGAGGTTTATTCTCAGCCAAAGGGGTAGAATCGATTCCCAGTAGGGGAATAGACTTCTGTAGGGGTATCAAAGGAAACCCGCAACGTTTAGCAAAATCAAAATCCATCAGGTTAATAGCTGCTCCCGAATCAACGAAAGCCTGAGCAGAAAATGAGGACAGAGAGCATATCAGAGTAACAGTTAAAAAAAACTTAGTCTGAACACTACCCAAGACAACTGAGCGTGCAAAACGTCTTCCCCGCTTAGGGCAGACTGAAATAGCATGAGAGGCATCACCACAGTAGAAACATAACCCATTGCGCTTTCGAAACTCATGACGCTGTGCCCCAGACACCACTCTATCACACTGCATGGGTTCAGAAGCAGGTTCACAAGGCAACACTATTCCACGTATACTTCTCCGCTCACGCAAACGTCTGTCAATTTGAATCGCTAATGACATAGAATCATTGAGACCAGAGGGACAGGGAATCCCACCATAACATCCTTTACATTATCTGACAGACCCTTCCGAAAAAGGGCTGCCAAAGCGTCGTCATTCCATTTGGTCAGGACTGCACACCTGCGAAATCTCTGACAGTATAACTCAGCGTTCATCAAGCCCCTGATTTAATGCCAACAAGGCTTTTTCAGCTTGATCAGTGACATTAGGCTCATCGTACAATAACCCCAAGGCCTGAAAAAATGCATCAACATCATTCAAAACAGGATCCCCAGGTGTCAGGGAAAAAGCCCAATCCTGAGGATCGCCGCGCAGGAGAGAGATGACAATTTGAACCTGCTGCGCTGCGTTCCCTGAGGACTTAGATTTTAAGGCAAAAAACAATTTACAATTATTTTTGAAATTCAGAAACTTGGCTCGATCCCCAAAAACAAATCTGGCATGGGAATCCTAGGTTCCACAACAGGCAACCTAGCAAGATAGGTAGCAATACTCTGAACCTCAGTGGCAAGCTGATCCACACGGCCAGACAACTGTGCAAACCCATGAAAAAACTCCTAGAAAATCCCCAGCACCCAGAGATACAGAGGGAAAAAAAAATGCAACAAACAGAAAAATATCTCTGACAACTCTGACAACCTTTTTTTTTTTTCTTTCACAATATTTTTCCCTTCTGTGAGTACCATATAATTTTCAGTTATGGCCGGTGATACTGTTATGATTTGGTAACTGAGGAGTGCAGGTAAAAAGGCAATACACCAGAGCAGTTGGAATCTATGAGATTGCAGTACCCTGACTAACCACCACAACTAGAGGCAGCCGTGGAGCGTTCCTACGTTGGTCCTAGACGCCTCGTCACAGCCTGAGAAACTAACTATACCTAAAGATAGAAAGAGGAAAGCTATCTGCCCCAGAGCAGATCCCCAAAGAACATAGAAAGCCCCCAAACATGTAATGGCAGTTAGACAAGAAGAAATACTGACACAGACAGAAAATAGTAAGAGCAAACGTTGGGGTCCAAACTATCTAAATAGAAAAGGATAGGAAGGGCACTTACTGCAATCCCAAAAAACCCTGAAAAGCACCAACTCTACTAATTTCAAAAACACCTGAGATCACATGACCTCTACCACCTAAATTAGTTCTCTGGTGTAACAAAATCAAAACAGCAGCCACTGAAAAAACTGGAAAAAGCAAATGTACAAAACATCAGTGGCTGAACTAAACTGAGAGGGCAAAAGCCCCCGGAGGGGACCCTGAAGGCCCCCACAGAAGTGCAGGACAAAATGCAAAAATCAAGCAGAAAAACAAAAAGAAGAAAATGTCTTATCTGTTAGCAGGAGATGCAGACACGACACAGCAGGCTACAAGGGAAACAGGAATCAAGGATTGAGACCAGAACAATTGATCACCGGCAACCCTGATGGGAAGGCGACTCCCTTAAATAAGACCAGTCAGTAACACCTGATTCCCAATCCTCACAATCTTCACTGGACAGTCCAGTACCGCTTGTAACCACCAGAGGGAGCCTCTGCTCAGAACTCATTTCAAGTCCATTCACAACAGAAACCATACAAAGGCAGTACAAAACCATCCTCAGGAGGAAGAAGCAGAGTTACATCTCTACCAAGTTTAACCAACTCCAAGATGCTCTTCAAGACAATTCCTTCGGGGAACTATGGAACCACATGGGCACAAAAGACAAGAAAAACAACATCCATATCCAAAATGGCAACATCTGGCTCCAGTTCTTCAGAGACCTCTATAAAGACATCCCAAAGGAAGAACTAAGCCAAGAACAGGAAAGCATAATGGCAAAACTAAAAGCAATGGAGGAAAAAGTAAAAAATTTCCAAAACCCCGTGGATACACCTATTACATTACAGGAAGTAGCAGAGAGAATCTCTTCCATAAGATGTAGAAAAGCCGGTGGCCTGGATGGAATCCTACCAGAAATGCTGAAGTACAGCCCACCAGAAATACAGACTGCAATGGTTAAACTCTTCAATATTGTGCTAAGTGCCGTACACTTCCCTCGTACCTGGAACCAAGGCCTCATCACACCCATCCACAAGAATGGGGACAGGTATGACCTAGCCAACTACAGAGGCATATGTGTCAGCAGCAACCTGGGAAAACTGTTCAACAGCATCCTGAACAAGGGGATCCTCAGTTTCCTCACCGAACATAACGTCCTCAGCAAGAGCCAAGCAGGTTCATGCCAAACCACCGCACCACTGACCACATCTATACCCTGCACAGCCTCATTCAGAGACACGTCCACAATACAAAGAACGGGAAGATATATGCCTGTTTCGTGGACTTTATAAAGGCCTTTGATTCGGTGTGACACCCGGGCTTATTCCTGAAACTGCTGGAGAGCGGAATAGGAGGAAAGACCTACGATGTTATCAAAAGCTCCTACACCGAGAACCTCTGCAGTGTGAGTGTGAACGGTAAAAGAACGGCTTATTTCCAGCAGAGCCGTGGAGTCAGACAAGGCTGCAGCCTAAGACCAACGCTCTTCAACATCTACATCAATGAGCTGGCTACCGCTCTGGAATCTTCCACAGCACCAGGTCCCACCCTCCACGACGCCCAGGTGAAATTCCTGCTGTATGCAGATGACCTGCTGCTTCTGTCACCAACCGAGAAAGGCCTCCAAGACAACCTGAAAATCTTAGAGAAATTCAGCTCCACCTGGGCACTACCGGGCAATCTAAAGAAAACCAACATCATGGTGTTTCAGAGGAGAAAGAGAAAATCAGACCAGCACCCTTCATTTGTCCTCAACAACTGTGCCCTTACAGGAACAGACAAATATACCTACCTGGATTAATTAAACCCAAACCATGGGTAACACTTCTTGACATAGTTCCAAAGTGGAACATGGCAACTCACTATATAATGGTAAATCACTAAAAAAAAGAGCATCTAGCCAAGAACAAATATGACAAAAGAATAGAGTAAAAAATATATATAAACTTTATTGAAGAATACTAAAATGTTCACAATAGTTAAATTCAAGACACAAGATAAGATGAGTGAGCAAGTATAAACACCTGTAGCACATGTATTGGCGCACCCAAATCCACAATAAGTCTCATAATTATAATCACCAAATAAATGGGGAAACAAACAGAATTCCCGGCCAGGGGACATTGAAAACGGACACATAACCCTATCTTAAAGTGATACCCATAATGGGGCGGTGTATTGCCCTATCAATAATGTTGATCGGCCCCCTTAATGATAAATGAGACCCAGATCTTTAGACAGTATTAAATGACCCAGAATGTAGCAGTGCCGAATAGAATTCTATATCAAGCACCTCCTATAAGAGTGCCACATTGCTTAGTGGAAATAGGTGCAAAAAGTGCTTACCCATATTTGGGGAATTGCGCTATGTCAGGTACGTGCCCCGACGCACGTTTCGCTCCTTAGCTTCCTCGGGGGCAGTGTGGACAACAGTGCTGTTTCTATATTATATAATGACATGCTCAGCTGTTGCAGATTACCGTTGAGGAGCGGCGCATGCGCAGACTGCCACAGAAACACAGACCGCATCACTTCCGGTTCTCCGATGACAGACCGGGTCAAGGAAAAACTTCCTGTGACGTCAGTAGGCCCGGTCGTCATCTTTGGGAGACCTTCAGCGAAGCGGTCTGGCGCTGCCGTGTGCACATGCGCACATCCATGGGGGCCATTTTGGTTGATGGCATCAAGAGAAGGGTAATTATCGGTATAGATACTAACGATGCGCACATCCCTGGTGTTATGGGTCTGCGGAACACACCAAATATATAATGTAGAAAGGTGCGTTCGCAGCCCGGGTCCACCGTGCAAGCGGAGCCTGCTGCTAGTAAAAATGGCTCGAGAAGCAAACTCTGTTATCCCGCAGAGTCACCAACATAAACGCCGTAATGCGCTGTGGCAATGAGTGCGAACTCTGTTACTCCACAGAGCCACTAGAAGGAGAGCCGCAGCGCTATATGGCGATGTGTGCGCACTCACTAGACACAACTGAGTGGCAAAGAAAACACGCTAGGGCGCTGACTAGCGTTGAAAGCGAACCCTGTTACGTCACAGGGCCGCTGAGAAAAAGCACTGTGTCCTGTAAGGCTCTCAGGTACACAGTTAAGTGCTAAGCGTACATAAAGCGTGGTCATGTGCTAATGTCCTCGCGGGAGTCACCCGCAATCTATGGCGTCTGAACGCCAGACCCTGAATACGGCAATCAAAACTCCTCACCGGTTATGCCGGTAATCTAGGGCATCTAGGACACCGACCCTGACCAGCTACCATACCAAACTCCTCACCGATTAAGTCGGTATTCTAGTGGCTTATTTCAGCCGGGTCCCTATCCACACATACACATGACCACACTGGCGTATAGCATACAATGGTTGATATTAGCGCATGGCGGCCCAGCCATGCTACCCTTTTATAGCAACAGCTACAGGACCTTCCAGGAACAAGGACCAATGAGAAACTGTTACAAACACATGTAGCTACATGACCTTCCTGGCGGACCAATAGGAGCCGCTGCAGCACCTGAACATGTGACCCCTGATCTCCAGTGAGAGATCTCACTCTGGGCATGCTCAGAAGGGAAAACGCAGGACTTTGTCCCAAAGACGTCTGCTCCAGCACTGGCTATAATAGCAGATCCAGGAAAGGCAGCAGCAAGTCACTGCACAGTAGTGGAGTGGGCAAGACGCTTGGACCGACGCTCTGCTGAGCAGGCTCCACTGCGGCTGGAGATGAATGGGAGACCGCAGCGGGACGGGTTCGAGACTCCCCTTGTGCAGCAGCGGGAAATCGAACCCTAACACCTGGGTCATTTAAATTAGTGGCATAAGTAAAAGGGATGATTATCAATATAAATAACCTCTGGTTTGATTGCCTCAAATGTCAGGATAACCTAAAGGGTGCATAATAATTATTACTATGTCAAAAAAGTAATGCTAACATTTGAAGAAACTCAATTCGCATTATTACACATCTATTAGTTTATATCACCTTGTAATAAGTACAAATGAGAATGTAAAAAAACACCACAATTCACTCCAAAAAGTCAGGCAATAATAAGTCCCAAGAGTCGCTCCCACAGAATTCAAACGTAGATCCACTATGAGATCCTCAATTCAATGGTCCAAAGCCGAGCATCATACAATCAACAAAAAAAGGAAGGATGAAGAGAATAATATCTGTGAACAATAAAGGTAAGTTAAAACCAGCACATAATAAAAACAAGGAAAAGGATATCCAGTCGTACTCTACAAAAAGCAGGCATATGAGAGTTTCTCGTTTAGACCATTTGGGGACATTGTATTCAAAACAGTGATCCATCTGCACTCTAGCTGCGCCAGAATGCGTTTTGTATCTCCACCTCTGATACCAGTACGGACACGGTCGATACCTATAAATTTCAGGCCACTCGGATTGCAGTTGTGGTGCAGCCGGAAGTGGCGAGGGATCGTTTTTAGGGAGTCAATATCGATCACTTCTTTGGCCGCCCTGTATGCCCCGAACGTGTTCCCTCACTCCTCACACGAAATTCCCGTGAGGTGAGGCCAACGTAACTAAGGCCACATGGACATGTGGCTAAGTACACCACATGATCCGTGCTACAAGAGATAAAATGTCTGATCCGATGGTTCCCACCTCCATGTTTAACTGCAAAGGTAGTTGCTCGACTGATGTTACGGCAAGCAAGACAGGACCCACACGGATAGCAGCCCCACACGGATAGCAGCACCAAAATGACATCGTGGATTTACTGTATAATGACTCCTAACCAGGAGATCCTTTAAGTTTGGAGATCTCCTGGCTGTAAGGAGTGGGCGGTCTGGCAAAATTTGCCTGAGTATGGGATCAGAGCGGAGTACCGGCCAGTGTCTATTTAATATACCCCTTATCTGTGACCAACGATTATTGAATGTAGAGATGAATCTAATTGGCGGATTTTCATCCCTCAATTTTTGAGTAGTACCCAATAATTGGTTGCGTGGTGTACCTCTGGCCCTCAGATAGCCCCGTTTGATCACTCGCCTGCTGTACCCCCGATCACGGAACCGCTGGGATAGGTCCCTAGCCTGCCCCTCAAAAAGCCCATCAGTGGCACAGATGCGCTTCATCCTGAGAAATTGACCCGTTGGAATGGCACGGATAGTGGCTGGAGTATGTGATGAGCTCGCATGTAGTAATGAATTGACAGATGTCTCTTTCCGGTAGACATCCGTCAATAGCATGCCACCATCTAGTAACCAAGATTTTAATGTCCAGGAAATCTATAACAGTCCGTGAGAATTTGTACGTCAATCTGATGTTGAACGCATTCTCATTGAGTGTCCTGATGAACTGATGGAGGGCAGGTTCGGTACCCTGCCATATAAACAAAAGGTCATCAATGTACCTGTACCTGCAGACTGCTGGGAGGAGGCGTGTGCGCCGCCGCTAAAAAGCTCCCTCTCCCAATAACCCAAAAAGAGGTTAGCATACGACGGCGCACACGCCGCCCCCATAGCGGTACCACGTCTCTGTAAATAAAATTTATCCTTAAATGTAAAATAATTGTGGGTCAAAATATATTCCAACAGTTCCATGATGAGGGCACACAGGGGAGGGTCCAAGTCACCCATATCCAGAAAGAATCTTACTGCATTCAATCCATCATCATGATTGATGCTGGTGTACAGAGACTCCACATCAGCCGTGACCAAAAACATGTCTGGTTCCAACGTTAGGCCATCGATTTTCCTCAGGATGTCTGTAGTGTCCCTGACATAGGAGGGCAAGGTCTCCACTATAGGATGTAAATAGTACTCAATAAATCTACATATTGGGTCACACAGCCCTCCTATGCCAGAGACAATAGGACGCCCAGGGGGCTCGTGTGGGTCCTTGTGTACTTTAGGCAACAAATAGAAAGTGGGAACCACCGGATGTAATACGGTTAGACCATCAAATACCTTTTTGGGTTTAATGCCCAAATGAAGGGCTTCTTCAAGAATGGTAGAGAGAACGCCCATGAAAGTCTTAACGGGGTTGTTTGGAAGGAGGGTATATGCATCCCTATCTCGGAGTTGTCTATATACCTCCTTCTCATACTTCTCCACCGGCCAGACCACCACATTCCCCCTTTGTCCGATGGTTTAATGACAACATCCTGCAGGGATCTTAATTTTTTAAGCGCCTCTCTCTGTACATGGGTAAGGTTATCCCCCCTCCATTGATTAGGAATGGCCCTGAATTCATCCAAAACAAGTCTGTTAAAGATCTCTATCTGTGGACATAAGGAAAAAGGGGGGAAGGTGGTGGACTTAGGATAAACCGAAGTGGGGAAGGTACCTGTGGTGCCGGTAAGGTTCTCCCTCTCCAAATCCTCCAAAATAGATAGAGCCTCTTGTTAATCAATAGTATTGAGGCCATGGTCTCTCTCAGGTTTGAAATGCAATCTGCGTAGGATTACTTTCCTTAGAAAGAGTTGCAGATCTTTTACGGCTGGAAAAAAGTCAAATTTATTAGTGGGTGAGAAGGTTAGACCTAAACTCAACACCTCTAGTTGAGTCTCTGTGAGTATATGATTAGATAAATTAATTACCTCCAGACTATTAGTTTTTAATTTCTTGACGCGAGACTGTGGAGGGGTCATCTTGCGCTTGGTGTGTGTCTTATGTCTATACGCAGCAAGTCTATTGGGGCCCTGATGTGTAGCACCTTGATTACTACTATGAGCTGAATCCTCATCCACTGATGAAATGGATGAGAATGAATTCCTGTGTGTCGGAGCTATATTTCCTGAAGGTCCCTTCTTCCTTTTCCACTTATAAACATAGTTAAATTTAAAATCCGAGACATCACGTTGGTACTTTTTAGATTTGGATGCCACAATCTCCTTTTCCCATTTTGAAAATTCTCCTTCTAGGTAGTGTTGAGCGATATTGCTCGATATCTAAAAATATCGTATCGAAATTGTATCGCCGATAGCACTAAATATCGTCGATATCCGATTTCGATACCGGAAGTCCCATGTAAGTCTATGGGAACAAAATATCGCAACAAAAAAAAACCCTTTCTTTCTTGTAAACACAAAATATACACACATAGAATACATATATATATATATACATGTCATTGTGACATATATATATAACATATATTTATAGTTTATACACTTCTACATAGTAAAATCGACTCTAATTCAATTGCCGGGTAAAGACGTGACATACCCCATAGATAGTCGACGGGCTCGGTGCCGAGTACCCCGAAAACCTCTGGCTCTGTGCGACTCAACTTGGGCGTCACGAACAGGATTCTGTAGCTCGCTATAAGCGAGTCCTGTGTGCCTGAATTGCACTGGTTTTGTGCTTGAGAATTGCTAAAATCATCAGAGAATGTATTTGCCATTTTTCCGCCATATCTGCGTCACGACGAGGCACTGGTGAAGAAGAAGGGCGTGCTCTTCGTGGGTGTCACTCACTCAGTGGCGTGAAAACGATGGCCGCCCACTGTAAATGGTACTGCAATGTAACATCGTGCCCCACAGCTCTGGAGTTCCGCCTCCTCATCCTCCTCAATGTGAGGAGGTCCCGCCTCCCTACAAAAGAGGGGCCCTCTCCAGATATGACACATGTGACTTGGCAGAGATGGCTAATGGACACGACGAGCAGAAGTGGGAAGGGATGGAGCAGTCAGAGCTCTCCCCCCACGGAAGCGACCCGATCGCCACGGAATCACCGTTGGGCACCCGGCCTGTAAACCCTCCTACGCTGCAAGAAGCGGAGGATACCCTGAGAGGCCTGGCCCGGAGGAGGTCGCCAGGATGGAAGCCAGCTGGCGTGCCCTAAAAATAAACTTGGAGCGGCGCCAATCCCTCTTACCTGAAGTGTCTGTACCGGAAGGTGAGGCACCCGTTATAGTAGAGGAGCCCTTGCAATGTGATCCGGTTGACGTTGTCGCAGTGGAGGCACCCGTTCCTGCAAAAAACCGCAGCACCGTCAGCAGCACCCCAGATCCCGCTGTCTGCTCCGGTCCTGAGACAGAAGAAGCGACACCCGTCCTCATGGAGGAGGCCGCGCAGGCACCAGAGCACTACCTGCCTGTACCGGAGCCCCGACTGTCATCTGATTTAGAGCCGTCTGCTTCCTCCGCAGGGGAGCGCCGCCAGGACTGGGGGGCGACAGGAGAGCTGCCGCAAACCGGACACTGTAAGCTGCAGTGGAGTGGTGGAGACATGGAGCAACTGGTGGAGGAGAATTACAATCGGCGTCAGGAGGAAGAGTGGAGACGTTGGGAGCGGGAAGCAGAGCGACAAAGGGAGCAGCGAGAAACCCTAAAACTTCGCCAACGTCACCTGGAGAAGGACCGGGCAGATAAGGACCGGATGAGAAAGGATAAAGGAACCCTGAGTGAGCCGCGGCGTAAGGGTGCAGTACGGAGCTTTAAATTGAAAGGTGGGTGGGGCTTCATCAAGGAGCCTGGACTTTATTTAGAAGTCTTTGTGACCTGGTGGGACGTGGAGGCTCACCTCCCAGAAGGACACCCGGGGAGGGACCTGTTGCCAGGAGACTTGGTGACTTACACCCGACACTGGGGTTACAATGGATGGTACGCCCTAAATGTTACCAGGTGCGACCCCTACTCCCCAGTGTGTCAGGAACCTGTGAGACCCTCGAAGCCTTCAGCCTCCCACATCCAGGCCTCTGCAAAAGTGCCCACCCCACGCCGTAAATCTCCCCAGCCTCCCTCAGTGGTCTCCTCAGCAGCCCCAGCTATGGACATGATAAGTATAGCTGGCCCGTACCCGGCGCCTGTTAGGCCCCCTGGGGTTCGTACAGTCCGGACATAGGGCTCCAGACCCGGAGAGAGATGAAAGAGGTGGCCACACAGACCCAGATAGCGGGTCACGACTTGACTGTACAGGCCACACGACGTCATCAGGTCCTGGTGGTCCTTGGTGTCTCGGATGTTTGGCAAGCACCAGAAGAGTACCAGGTGGTACCTGTAACACCCCTGCCAAAGAAGTCTAAATAACCCGGACAGGGTCCCTGTATGTAAATAAATAGTTAAATTGTTTATGTACCCGGACGGGTGAATGTTCCAAAAAAATTTTTTTAATTTAATAAAAATAAAAAAACACAGTTTTCATTTCTTTTATTACTGTCTCATCCTGCTGCGACGCCATCGATCTCCTGTAAAAAAAGAAAAAAAAAAAAAAAGTATACCACCTGACCGACGCAGTCCATAGTAACGAGTGTCCCACGACGATCCAGCTCTGCTACATCAGAATGACAGGCAGAGCCTGTCATCCCGCGCAGCACAGCTGATTACCTGCTTCCCCGGCGGTGACGTCATCGGACTGACTGCTTTACGGCCGGGATTACCCTGCAGTCACTGCAGTTATCGCGAAAAACTGCATGTGACCGCCAGGGAGAAGATAATGGCGGCCATCAAGCAGTCCAGGACGTGACCGCCGGAGATCTTCTGCCAGGTAAGTGCCGCTGACTCCTGACAGACCCGACCGACGGACACTCACAGTGACAGTGACAAATCCGATTCCGGTATTCGATAAGACGAAAATATCGAAACGAATTATTGAAAGGCCGATAGAGCTAATATCGGCCGATAGCCGATATTTGCATTATCGTATCGCTCAACACTACTTCTAGGTCCTTACTGAATTTAGTTCTAGCCTCACTTGTCATATTTTCAAAGACTTGAGTTTGGAGTGTAGTAATATCTGTCTCAACCGTTTGTAGTGTCGCGCTATTTGATTTAATTAGAAGTTCCATGAAGCCTTTAGAGCAGGTGGAGGCCAAATTTTCCCACTCCTGCTTGAATAGTTCATCCTCAGTGCTAAATGAGGGAAAAACCTGTACTCGAAGTCCCCTAGGGATCAATCCTTTGGTAAGGAAAGCCTTGTTCCACCAAAGGCGAGTCTTTTTATTGTATAGATATTTGAGTTTAACGACTAAGTCATCCGTTTCTTTTGTGTTTAAAACCACAGCTTGCTCCTCACCAAATACTTTGTCTAATTTATGTAGCCACGTTTTCTCACGGGCCTTAAGGTCCATCTGTTCAGGTAATTTAGCTGTGAAAATACACAGGAAAATGCATAGATTAATTAAACCCAAACCATGGGTAACACTTCTTGACATAGTTCCAAAGTGGAACAGGGCAACTCACTATATAATGGTAAATCACGAAAAAAACAGAGCATCTAGCCCAGAACAAATATGACAAAAGAATAGAGTAAAAAATATATATAAACTTTATTGAAGAATACTAAAATGTTCACAATAGTTAAATTCAAGACACAAGATAAGATGAGTGAGCAAGTATAAACACCTGTAGCACATGTATATATACATAAAATAATATATATATATATATATATATATACACACATATATACAGTCATGGCCAAAAGTTTTGAGAATGACACAAATATTAAATTTTACAAAGTCTACTGCTTCACTTTTTCTAAAGGCAATTTGCATATACTCCAGAATGTTATAAAGAGTGATCAGCTTAACAGCAATTACTTGCAAAATCAATATTTGGCTAGAAAATGAACTTAATCCCCCAAAACACATTTCAACATCATTGCAGCCCTGCCTTAAAAGGACCAGCTAACCTCTTTTCAGTGATTGCTCCATTAACACAGGTGTGGGTGTTGATGAGGACATGGCTGGAGATCAATCTGTCATGATTAAGTAAGAATGACACCACTGGACACTTTAGAAGGAGGCTGGTGCTTGGCATCATTGTTTCTCTTCTGTTAACCATGGTTATCTTTAAAGAAACACGTGCAGTCATCATTGCAATGCACAAAAATGGCCTAACAGGGTAGAGTATCGCAGCTAGAAAGATTGCACCTCAGTCAACAATCTATGCATCATCAAGAACTTCAAGGAGGGAGGTTCCATTGTTGCCAAAAAGGCTTCAGGGCGCCCAAGAAAGACCAGCAAGCGCCAGGACCGTCTCTTAAAAGTGTTTCAGCTGCGGGATCGGGCTACCAGCAGTGCAGAGCTTGCTCAGGAATGGCAGCAGGCAGGTGTGAGTGCATCTGCACGCACTGTGAGGCGGAGACTCTTGGAGCAAGGCCTGGTCTCAAGGAGGGCAGCAAAGAAGCCACTTCTCTCCAGAAAAAACATCATGGACAGACTGATATTCTGCAAAAGGTACAGGCAGTGGACTGCTGAGGACTGGGTAAAGTTATTTTCTCTGATGAATCCCCTTTTCGATTGTTTGGGACATCAGGAAAACGCTTCATTCGGAGAAGACAAGGTGAGCGCTACCACCAGTCTTGTCTCATGCCAACTGTTAAGCATCCTGAAACCATTCATGTGTGGGGTTGCTTCTCAGCCAAGGGAATCAGCTCTCTCACAGTCTTGCCTAAAAACACAGCCATGAATAAAGAATGGTACCAGAGTGTCCTCCAAGAGCAACTTCTCCCAACCCTCCAAGAGCAGTTTGGCGATCAACAATGCCTTTTCCAGCATGATGGAGCACCTTGCCATAAAGCAAAGGTGATAACTAAATGGCTCAGGGAACAAAACATAGAGATTTTGGGTCCATGGCCTGGAAACTCCCAGATCTTAATCCAATTGAGAACTTGTGGTCAATCATCAAGAGACGGGTGGACAAACAAAAACCTAAAAATTCTGACAAAATGAAAGCATTGATTGTGCAAGAATGGACTGCTATCAGTCAGGATTTGGTCCAGAAGTTGATTGAGAGCATGCCAGGGAGAATTGCAGAGGTCCTGAAGAAGAAGGGTCAACACTGCAAATATTGACTTGCTGCATTAACTCATTCTAACTGTCAATATAAGCTTTTGTTACTCAAATGTTTGCAATTATTATATTTTTGTCTGTGATAAAAACATCTGTCAAACACACATAAAAACCAAAGGGCAGCAGATCATGTGAAAATATAATATTTGTGTCATTCTCAAAACTTTTGGCCATGACTGTGTATTATATATATATATATATATATATATATATATATATATTGTAAGCTTTTCAGGGGATTTAGCTCTGGGATCGCCGTCCGGGTAGACAGAGTGGCACGGAAACAGTTCATTCACAGCAGTACTGGTGCAACTGGCCGCAACCAGTTTTATTTAAAGTCAAAAGCAAACAAGACATAAAACAAATCATAAACAGAAGACCTGGGCTTGTCTAGCCACTTACTACACTTAGATAGATTTCCCTATCTATCCGGGTCCCGACTCTAACAGCCGGGGCCAAAACAACACATATGTTCAGTTTTTTCCAGCATGGAGGTTCACAGAGTCTCCTCCTTGTGTCTGAAGGCACCTTCAACGTCCAGACTTGAGAGAGCTCCCCTCCTATTCAGCAGCTATCCGCATGGATTCTCACAGAGACTACTCCTGTGTCCGGGGTACATCGAGCACCCAGACTGAGATAGCTCAAACTCCTGGAGACACCTTCTGTGTCTGGACCCCTCCTGTGTCCAGACTAAGCGAGCTCCCCTCCTATTCAGCAGCTATCCGCATGGATTCTCACAGAGACTACTCCTGTGTCCGGGGTACATCGAGCACCCAGACTGAGATAGCTCAAACTCCTGGAGACTGCTTCTTGTGCCTGGACCCCTCCTGTGTCCAGACTAAGCGAGCTCCCCTCCTATTCAGCAGCTATCCGCATGGATTCTCACAGAGACTACTCCTGTGTCCGGGGTACATCGAGCACCCAGACTGAGACAGCTCATACTCCTGGAGACACCTTCTGTGCCTGGACCCCTCCTGTGTCCAGACTAAGCGAGCTCCCTGTCTGTGTTCCCAGACACCTACTTCTGGTCTCTTAATTAACACCTGAGCAGTTTCAGGCCTGAGCTGCAAGTGTGTAATGAATGTAAGGTGTAGTGACCTTTCTCTACCACTAGGTTAACAAAGCCACACATTTCCCTTATACCATACAGCACAGTACCTAGGTGAAATGTACACCCCATTCAACACATATGCTTTCACTGTCTCACATATCCCCCCCCTCTTTTCCAGACCGGAGGGCTGGTCATCCAGACCGGAGGGCTGGTCAACAATCCAAAAGAGACAGTGAACTCCGGACCAGTCATGGCCATCATCAACTTCATCTTCACTACTGTCCATTTACCTTCCAAGGCCACTAGCATCCACACAGGATCCAGTCTCTGACCTTTCAGGCAGTCAGGCTTCACTCGGCCTCACATAAACGGTGTCCCCAACACCAGGGGAACAGGAAACAGGCCTGACGCCTATCACTGACACACCTGTCTCCAATTAAGCAGGGTTTATATACCCTTACACACACCCACACACGGGACCTGAGCTGATGTCATAGTCATGTGTTCAGACTTGTGTGTGTGTAAAAGGACCTGTGTGATGTCACAGTCATGTGACTAGTCAGCTGGGGGAAGGAACATGGACAGTCAAAACACACACACTGAGCCATTACAGGAACGCCAGCCCAGGGCTGCATTACCTATTCCCCCCCTTCCAAACTTGTAGGTTTGAACACAAAAATACATCCAATCACCTCAACCCACAGTTCACACAGAGACCATGTACTTGTCCATTGCTCTGTTCAGCCCCCCGGAATATTAGTCAATGACATTCGTTCCTTCCTTAGGAACCTACTGTCTGTCATTGTCACAGACTTCGTCCAGTCACATTTCCGGGTCGTAACCTTGTCAGGTCTCCCCTTCTCTCCCAGTGGTCAATCGTAACCTTGTCAGGTCTTGCCTGGGTATCTAAGGTCCGGTTAGACTTCGTACTGTCCCGTACTCTATCGGGTCGTCTGTATGGGCCTCTCAAACCTGAGTTACTGGAGGTCTCACTACCTCTAAACCCACGCCCACTACCCTCAGTAGACGGCTGCCATCTTCTGCTGCTCAGATGATGCTGTCTATCTACTCGCTGTCTAGCGAGATTCAATTGTTCTACCTCTCGCAGGTAGGTCACACGGTACGCCACCAGCATGCGCACATATTCCAGACTTTCTTCCGTTCCTATAGCGTAGAATGACACCATGCCGTCTTCATCTGGTATCCAGTCCCGACAATCACGTGGACTGCTTACTTTCACCACACCAGACCTCTTCACCATCATCTGCATGGCTCGGCCATTTCTCCCAATTAGATTTCTCACCAGAACATGAGGCACCCGGATGACCTTTTCCCGCAGACTGTGAGCATTTCTCATAAGCTTCAGTTGTCTAACGGCTTGTTCTGTCTTCAACCGGAGAAACCGCTTTGTGCGAATACATCGCCAGTGCATGTCACTTAGGATTGCCACCCTCTTCACTGTAACTTCGGTCGTGGACAAGACCACCAGCTGTTTAGCTCCTGAGGTCGAGTACACCTTACAGGCTCCCACGGCCTTCCTAAACGCTTCATGCACAGACTCATGGGTGCATTCTTCTCTCAAGTCCTCGGGTACATCTACGAGGCACTTGTACCGACACGTTTCGGTCTCACCAGTGGTTTCCAGACGATCAATCAGCTCAGGGTTCAGGGACAACTGACTTTCAGCTTCTTCCCCCTTTACGCTTCTTCTGAGCTGACTCACAGCTACAAATTCGTGAATTTCCGTCCTGACCACTTCCATTTCACATTTATCTTCCGTTACCACACACTTAGCTCTCCTCAGGTCTATCTTCTCCTGGCCAAAGGGAGCGAGTGCAACGTGTTTGCCCTTTTCTTTCTCCAAGGAGGCCTTGTTCACCGAGTGACACTGTATCAGGCGACTTTTCAGCCCGAGAACTTCTTCCTCTAGTTCCGCCATTCGCCTCTCAGCTGCCCGTCTCTGAAGCTTCTCTTGCGTCCACTGGGCTTGTAACCACTCCTTGAGCTCCTTGATCTCGGCTCCGACATCCACCGAATCATCCAAACTCACATCACTCGAGGAAGTATCTGCTTTACACCTCCCATCTCCAGTGGCCAACTCCTGGCCCTGGTCTGTAGCTTCTCTGATGGACTCCTCCATCTTTTCCCGCTCAGCTTCCATTTGGCTGAGCTTTTCCTTAAGGCCTCTTTCACATTTCCGGCGGGCGCCTTGCGGCGCCCCCGGCATTTTGCCGCAGCGCCGCATGTGAAAACCTTTCACACTTCCGGCGGCCAAAATGCGTTTTTTTTGCCGGATGGTTTCTGATGCTTGGAGAGATAAGAAACCATCCGGCAAAAACAAAAAACGTTACATGCAGCGTTTTTTCCGGACGCCGCAATGTACATTTGCGCCGCATCCGGACAAAACCGCATGCAACGCATTGACATGCGGCGCCATCCGGCGCTAATGCATGTCAATGCGAAAAAAGCCGCATGCGGCGCATCAGATTTTCAGATGCGGCGCTGCAGCAAAATGCCGGGGGCGCCGCTAGGCGCCCGCCGGATGTGTGAAAGAGGCCTAAGGCACATCTCCGCCTTCTGGAGAGTATCACAGGACATCTGTAGCTCCTTCACCTGAGTTTCTAGACCTAGGTCTTTCTGCGCAGATCACCATTTTCATCACGGGTGTCCTGCAGAGTGGTCTCAACCACCTGGCGCATTTGCTCTGCATCCATCTTATCCTCTTCTAGTTTTTCTTTGACCCTGAGGAGATCCACATAATCTCTCTTCATCTGTTGCAGTTCCCTACTGCGTTCACCACACTCCTTCTTGGAGTCACACAGCTCCTGGTTGAGCTGTTCGCGCAGTCGTTCTAGGATTTGTTCACTTCCAGAAACTCCATCCTGCAGCGCCTCCTTCTCACGCTTCAACTGCAAAACCTCTTCCTTGATTTTGCGGCGGTCCTCTTAAATGGCAAAGAACATATTCTGCCACAGGATAACTTCCTCGTTGCTTCCTTCTAGGACTCGCTGGTCTGAGGATACGTCCTCCAGGTTTTCACATAATTGCAGCATGTCACTCTGATACTGCAGCCGAATAGGTTCCAGCTCTTGGCCATGACTGGCCCCCTCCTCTTCTACCTCTAAAGGAGAATCCACACTTGAAGCATAGGCAGACAGTACTACATTCTCTTCATTTTCATTTTCAGCGAGTACTACCGGAACAACCTTTTTGTGGCCCTTGCGCCGTCGACGACGAGAGGAGGACTCTCTTCCCTCGTCTAGCCTCTCCTGACTGACCTCACTTTTTACTTTCATAGTGTCCCAGTCAGCTACGGGGTCTGTGTCACTCCCCATGGTGTTGTGGACTAACAGGTCACCTCCCACTTTGACGTCACCCCCTTCTACTGGAGCTACCCCGTTATCAACGGTCACATTGTCATTTTTAGGAGGTACCAACCCACCACCAGTAACAATTTTCAGTTTTCCACACTCTACACTCTTGTGAAAATCCGCCCCTTTTTTAGACTCAGCCCCCTTTTTAATTTTTACACAAAAAATCAGCAGTAGTCTTAGGACTCAGTTCACAACATCTCTTACCACCTCCCCGGGCACTCTGTGACAACACTGGCACCCCCGGAGAGTCCATAGAATGGTCCACTGCCGCCATTCTATACGGTGCCCACAGCTCCCGCACCATGTCCAGCTGCATGTCCAGTAGACATTTCTCAAATATGCGGTCCGACTCGTCAGACCCATTCGTTGCTCCGTTCACAGCCATCGCGGAGCACTGTTCACACCAGAACTTCACCGCTTTCCCTTGAAAAAAATCTTCGTGGCCCCGCCGAGCCACAGCAAAACTGGATTTGAGTGCGACGACAATCTTCGTAACCCCCACCGAGTCACAGCAAGATGCCTTCGTGACCCCCACCGAGTCACAGCAAGATGCCTTCGTGACCCCACTGAGTCACAGCAAGATGCTTGTATCCACACTCGTCTTCCATGCTGTCAGACTTCTCTGTCTTAACAACGGCAGTCTTCACTCAAGACATACACACTCCACAGTCTTTTCCACAGAAAAATTCAGCTTTGCTGTGCAGACACTTTTTTTTTTTCTTTGCAAATTCTATTAGGGCTACTGTCTCTTTAAGACTGCTCCAACAGACGTTTCTTTTGCTGACACACACTTTTTTTTTTTCTCTGCTGCTGCTTCAACAGACTTCACCTTTATTGCTGTCTCTAAGCCACTGTGCTGCCCGCATTCTCCACCAATTGTAAGCTTTTCAGGGGATTTAGCTCTGGGATCGCTATCCGGGTAGACAGAGTGGCACGGAAACAGTTCATTCACAGCAGTACTGGTGCAACTGGCCGCAACCAGTTTTATTTAAAGTCAAAAGCAAACAAGACATAAAACAAATCATAAACAGAAGACCTGGGCTTGTCTAGCCACTTACTACACTTAGATAGATTTCCCTATCTATCCGGGTCCCGACTCTAACAGCCGGGGCCAAAACAACACATATGTTCAGTATTTACCAGCATGGAGGTTCACAGAGTCTCCCCTTGTGTCTGAAGGCACCTTCAACGTCCAGACTTGAGAGAGCTCCCCTCCTATTCAGCAGCTATCCGCATGGATTCTCACAGAGACTACTCCTGTGTCCGGGGTACATCGAGCACCCAGACTGAGATAGCTCAAACTCCTGGAGACACCTTCTGTGCCTGGACCCCTCCTGTGTCCAGACTAAGCGAGCTCCCCTCCTATTCAGCAGCTATCCGCATGGATTCTCACAGAGACTACTCCTGTGTCCGGGGTACATCGAGCACCCAGACTGAGATAGCTCAATCTCCTGGAGACTGCTTCTTGTGCCTGGACCCCTCCTGTGTCCAGACTAAGCGAGCTCCCCTCCTATTCAGCAGCTATCCGCATGGATTCTCACAGAGACTACTCCTGTGTCCGGGGTACATCGAGCACCCAGACTGAGACAGCTCATACTCCTGGAGACACCTTCTGTGCCTGGACCCCTCCTGTGTCCAGACTAAGCGAGCTCCCTGTCTGTGTTCCCAGACACCTACTTCTGGTCTCTTAATTAACACCTGAGTAGTTTCAGGCCTGAGCTGCAAGTGTGTAATGAATGTAAGGTGTAGTGACCTTTCTCTACCACTAGGTTTACAAAGCCACACATTTCCCTTATACCATACAGCACAGTACCTAGGTGAAATGTACACCCCATTCAACACATATGCTTTCACTGTCTCACAATATATATATATACACACGTATATACAGTACAGACCAAAAGTTTGGACACACCTTCTCATCCAAAGATTTTTCTGTATTTTCATGGCTATGAAAATTGTAGAATCACACTGAAGGCATCAAAACTATGAATTAACACATGTGGTATTATACATTACACTTTACAAAAAAGTGTGAAACTGAAAATATGTTTTATATTTTAGGTTCTTCAAAGTAGCCACCTTTTGCTTTGATTACTGCTTTGCACGCAGAAAAGGTGAACGGATGGATTCTACATGCCTGGTTCCCACCGTGAAGCATGGAGGAGGAGGTGTGATGACGTGGGGGTGCTTTGCTGGTGACACTGTTGGGGATTTATTCAAAATTGAAGGCATAATGAACCAGAATGGCTACTACAGCATCTTGCAGCAGCATGCTATTCCATCCGGTTTGCGTTTAGTTGGACCATCATTTATTTTTCAACAGGACAATGACCCCAAACACACCTCCAGACTGTGTAAGGGCTATTTGACCAAGAAGGAGAGTGTTGGGGTGCTACGCCAGATGACCTGGCCTCCACAGTCGCCAGACCTGAACCCAATCAAAATGGTTTGGGGTGAGCTGGACCGCTCACCGCTTCAATTTTGAATAAATTCCCAACAGTGTCACCAGCAAAGCACCCCACACCATCACACCACCTCCTCCATGCTACACGGTGGGAACTAGGCATGTAGAGCAGCTGCCTGACACTGGCCACTAAATGTGAGTTTGTCGTCCACCCATACACCCAGGTCTTTTTCAGTGACAGTTTTGCCCAGTGTTTTACAAGTAAGCACATAATTATACATCTTGCTTGTTCTACCCAAGTGCATGACCTTACATTTATCCCCATTAAAGCTCATTTGCCATTTATCAGCCCAAGCTTCTAGTTTACATAAATCCTCCTGTAATATAAAATTGTCCTCCTCTGTATTTATTACCCTGCAGAGTTTAGTGTCATCTGCAAATATTGAAATACTACTCTGTATGCCCCCTACAAGGTCATTAATAAATATGTTAAAGAGAAGCGGCCCCAATACTGACCCCTGTGGTACCCCACTGCTAAATGTGACCCAGTCCGAGTGTGCTCCATTAATAACCACCCTTTGTTTCCTATCCCTGAGCCAGTTCTTAACCCACTTACACATATTTTCCCCATCCCCATTGTTCTCATTTTATGTTTTAACCTTTTGTGTGGCACCGTATCAAAAGCTTTTGAGAAGTCCATGAACACCACGTCCACAGCGTTCCCTTGGTCCAGTCCGGAACTTACCTCTTCATAAAAGCTTATCAGATTAGTCTGACAAGAACGGTCCCTCGTAAACCCATGCTGATACTGTGTCATGAGGTTATTCAGCCTCAGATACTCCAATATAGTATCCCTTAAAAAACCCTCCAGGATTTTACCCACAGTAGATGTTAAGCTCACTGGCCTATAATTTCTAGGTTCAGTTTTTGCCCCTTTTTGAATATTGGCACCACATTTGCTATACGCCAGTCCTGTGGTACAGACCCCGTTATTATGGAATCTTTAAAGATTAAAAATAATGATCCATCTATGACTGTACTTAATTCCTGCAGTACTCGGGGGTGGATCCCATTCGGGCCCGGGGATTTGTCAATTTTAATGATTTTTAGACGCCGTCGTATTTCCTGCTGGGTTAAGCAGGTGACATTTAATGGAGAAATTTTTTTTTTCTCTGATCATGTTATCTGTCATGGGATTTTCTTGTGTAAATACAGTTGAAAAAAAGTAATTTAGCATATTGGCTTTTTCCTCATCCTCATCCACCATTTCACCCAGACTATTTTTAAGGGGACCAACACTATCATTTTTTAGTTTCTTGCTATTTATGTAGTTAAAGAATATTTTGGGATTATTTTTACTTTCTCTGGCAATGAGTCTCTCTGCCTCAATCTTTGCTGTCTTGATTTGCTTTTTACAGAATTTATTCATCTTCTGTATTTATTTAATGCCTCATCACTACCTACTTGCTTTAATTCCCTAAACGCTTTCTTTTTGTCCTTATTGCGCCCCTTACAGCTCTATTTAGCCATAGTGGTTTCCTCCTATTTCTAGCATTTTATTCCCATAGGGTATGCACAGGTCCTATTCAGGATACTAATAAACGTCTCCCATTTTCTTTGTGTATTTTATGTCTCAGGATATCGTCCCAGTTTATTGCACTAAGATCATCTCTCATCCGTTGGAAATTTGCCTTCCTGAAGTTTAGTGTCCTTGTAACCCCTCGACTACACATCTTATTAAAGGATAAATGAGAGCTTATTATTTTGTGATCACTATTACCCAAGTGACCCCCAACCCTTTATATTTGATATGCGGTCTGGCCTGTTGGTTAATATTAGGTCTAGCAGTGCCCCCCCCTCTTGTTGGGTCCTGAACTAGTTGTGAAAGGTAATGGTCTCTCATAGTTGTCAAAAACCTATTACCTTTGCTGGAACTGCAGGTTTCTGTTCCCCAATGTATTTCAGGGTAGTTGAAGTCCCCCATAATAATGACTTCTCCTTGAGTCGCTGCTTCATCTATTTGCTTTACGAGGATATTCTCTGTTGCTTCCATTATTTTAGGAGACTTATAACAAACCCCTATCAGTAATTTATTATTTTTCCCCCCTCCCCTAATCTCCACCCACAGAGACTCTACATCTTCATTAGATTCACAGATATCACGCAGGATGGGTTTTAAGGGATGATTTTACATATAAACACACACCCCCACCTCGCTTATTTTTACGGTCATTCTAAACAGACTATAGCCCTGTAAATTAACCGCCCAGTCATGGCTCTCATCCAGCCAAGTCTCAGATATCCCCACCATGTCATAATTATGTTCCAACAAAATTAATTCTAATTCCGCCATTTTGTTGGTGAGACTTCTGGCATTAGTATACATGCACTTTATGTATCTCTCTGTACCTCTATTCTTTCTTAAATTATTAACTGTTCTAACCCCACCCCCATGCCACCCCCACCCCCAATTTCATTATTTGTGCCCAGGTCTCTATCTGCACTGCCTTCCCCTCCTATAAAAATGAATACCCTCCCCCTAGTCCCTAGTTTAAAGACTCCTCCAACCTTCTAGCCATTTTCTCCCCCAGCACAGCTGTACCCTCCCCATTGAGGTGCAGCCCGTCCCTAGCATAGAACCTGTAGCCAACTGAGAAGTCGGCCCCGTTCTCCAGGAACCCAAACCCCTCCTTCCTACACCAATTCTTGAGCCCCTTATTAACCTCCCTAATCTCCCGTTGCCTCTCTGGTGTGGCACGTGGTATAGGCAGTATTTCAGAAAATACCACGTTGGAGGTCCTTTCTTTAAGCTTGCAGCCTAATTCCCTGAAATCGTCTTTTAGGACCTTCCACTTACCTCCAACTTTGTCATTTGTGCCAATGTGCAGCATGACCGCTGGGTTCTCACCAGCCCCTCCCAGTAATCTGTCAACCCGATCAGCGATGTGTCGGACTCAAGCGCCAGGTAGGCAGCACACAGACTATCCCTGTCTTTGTGACAGATTGCCCTATCTGTTCCCCTAATAATTGAGTCCCCCACTACCAGCACCTGTCTGGCCTGCCCTGCTCTCCTTATTCCCCCCTTACTGGAGCAGACACTCCTCCGGCTTTCAGAGGACATGCCTGGCTGCAGCAGTGCTACCCCTGTACTGACACCCCCCTCATCTGCCAACTTTGCAAACTTATTGGGGTGTGCCAGATCAGGACTAGCCTCCCTGGCGCTCTTCCCTCTACCCCGCCTTCTAACTGTCACCCAGCTTGCTGCTTCAGTGTCCTGCAGCTCCACCCTAGCATCCCCCCCTCATCTATCCCATTGAACATCTGCTCAGTGAGCAGAAGACTCCTTTCCATATTGTCTATGGATCTCAGTGTTGCCAGCTGCACATTTAGATCCAGTATCTGGGCTTCCAAATGCACATCGTGCTCACATCTCGCACAGCAGTATGCACCCTCGACCGGCTGTTCAAGGACTGCATATATGTAGCAAGATGTACACAGGATGGCATTGGCAATAGTGGAGCACATTTCTAATGGGGATTTCACCAGACAGAAAAGATAAGTAAAAATAAATAAAAAGTATTAATAAAATATAACAGCAATTCAGTAATTCCTCCCTTATCAACTCCCTGAATCCAAAGTCACTGAATCTCAAGTCACATTTACCACCGTTCGCACTTGTGCATCGGTCACACTCAGCTTGCTCACACTCACTGAAGCTGAAGATTTAAAGAGAGATTTTTTTTTCAACAGCAAACCACCCTGCTGCTCAAATGCACTTCCATATATATATATATTGTGTGTGTATGTATATATAAATAAATATACATACACACACATATATATATATATATATGCACACGCACACACATATCTATATATATATATCTATATACCGTATATATATATATATATATATACAAATATATATATATATATTATATATATATATATATAGAATGCCAAGAGTGTGCAAAGCAGTCATCAAAGCAAAAGGTGGCTACTTTGAAGAACATAGAATATAAGACATAATTTCAGTTACAACATATATACATATACACACACACATATATATATATATACACACGCACACATACCATATTTTCAGACTATAAGACGCACCCAGGTTTTAGAGGTGGAAAATAAGGAAAAATATATTTGAAGCAAAAAATGTGGTAAAATATTTAATAACATAAATAACATACTATTGTATGTGGTGTTATTATATAATAGTATGTTATTATGTTGGAAGCTACGGGTAGGAGATGGTGCTGTGGGACCAGTGTGGTGTCTGTAAAGTTCTATGTGAAGATGCTGGAGGGTGAGTATATGAATTGGGGTACGGGGCTTATATTTAAAGCACCACTCCAGCACTGAAAAATAACACTGGAGTGCTGCTTTAAGATCCCATGGGAGAACTCTCAGCATGTCCTGCAGATCCTATGGCATGCTGGGAGTTATAGTCCACCACAGGATGGCAGAGTGATTTTTTATGTGCTGTCATTACTAACCTTTTAATTAATTCTCTGTTGTACAGTGTGTCTGCAGGACCAGTGATGACATCATGAAGAGGCAGGGCTTTGTATGGTCATGTGATGCTCCAGCCCGCCCTCTTCATGACCTCATCACAGGTCCTCCACAGGAGCATTCAGCCTCCCATCAGTACAGCCCCTGTGCTGTCAGGTATGAGATGCCTCCTGCCGCCTCCTTCTCCTTCCAACACACTTCTCCCCAGCTGCTGCAGGAATCAGGCGCTGGGGAAACCATGTGGCTCTGTCATTTGCTGCTCCCGCTCACTGCTCAGCTGATAGGTGGGCGGGGAAGCGGCTAATGAATATTCACTGCACTTAAGTATCGGGACCAGTGGTTTCCCCAGTGCTGGATTCCTGCAGCGGAGGGGATATTTTCCTGCCTCCTGCGATCTCACTCCACCGCTGCCCCCTCCCCACGTTACATTCCGACCATAGGACGCACCCACACTTTCCTCCCAAATTTGGAGGAAAAAAAGTGTGTCTTATGGTCCGAAAAATACGGTACATATCTATATATATATATATATATATATATATATATGTCTATATACAGTATATATATATACTGTATATAGACATATATATATATATATATATATATATATATATACACAGTATACACCAAAAGTTTGGACACACCTTCTCATTCAAAGATTTTTCTGTATTTTCATGACTATGAAAATTGTAGAATCACACTGAAGGCATCAAAACTATGAATTAACACATGTGGAATTATACATTACACTTTACAAAAAAGTGTGAAACAATTGAAAATTTGTCTTATATTCTAGTTCTTCAAAGTAGCCACCTTTTGCTTTGATTACTGCTTTGCACGCAGAAAAGGTGAACGGATGGACTCTACATGCCTAGTTCCCACGTGAGCAGAAGACAAAAAGGAACAGCGCTCCATCCGGGTGTATTCAAATAGAAAATTGTTTATTTCGCCATATACAGCAACGTTTCGACCTGCATTAGGTCTTTTTCAAGCATAACATAAAATCAAGTGGGACGGCTTTAAATAGTGCTGATGCTCCCAAAGCACCAATCAGTATTCAATACCCGCCCACAGCATCAATAAACACAAAACATGATAAAACAGCAGATCCATACATATAACAAAGTTTAACAATAACATAGAACATCTTACACATATGTGCCTGTATAGATATCCACCAAACATACATATATCATTAGCAGATGCAGCATATATATTACATACGATATTTGTATATTTCCATTACCATGGCAACCTGTCACGCTGTATAGCAGATATATATATATATGTGATGACAGTAATCTATATCAAAAGGGCAACATACAATATAACATGCGCATAGATATATGATAACATAGAATTACCTGACAGAAAGTCCAGTGGGTCAATACGGAATCCGTTATACGCTGTCTCCGGCTAGAGGGTGACCGGGTCTATGCTGACCCTAAACTGGGGTCCTAACTAATCCCTCTACCTGGAGGTACTGTTAAAGGTACAGAGGTCCAGGCCACCAGCGTAAACCCTGTCTCCTATCAATCCCTGCCAACTGTAATCTAGTCCTAAGAAGGACCCTGATTACCACCAAAGGGAATGAACAGGTAACGGTTAATGAACAGAAAGACATACAAGAAAGACAAGAAATAAAGTAAATAAAGTCTTACATACAACACTCACACACAGTAGGAACACCTAAGGTCTCAGAGATAAACTATAAGCTATAAGAGTAAAAACAACTAAGGAGCTCTTAGCTTAAGTATTCTCAGAACCGATCCAGTCTGCTAGACTACATAAAGGCTTTCACCGGCCTCTAACAAGCAGACTGGCAGGTATATGAAGGAATCTAATTAGAACATAATCAAAAGCAGCCGGGCGAGGCTGGACCTAGTCTTAGCAAAGAGCTAGGTAAAATTAACTCCCTCATTACCAAACACAAAGAAACAGCAACTCAGCTGTGAGAAGTCAGAGTGTGTAATCGCGACGATCCTTGTGGCGATACACCCATGACAGTACCCCCCCCTCTACGAGGGGACTCCGGACCCTCAGGGCCAGGTCTGCCCGGGTGAGTTGTGTGAAAGGTCCGAACCAATCGATCTGCGTTAACATCAGACGCAGGGACCCACGTCCTCTCCACAGGACCATACCCCCTCCAATGAACCAAGTACTGAAGGGATCGGCGACTGAGACGTGAGTCAATGATTTTCGACCCATGAAATTCCACGTTATCATTGACCACCACTGAAGGAGGAGGTAGAGGTGACGGTATGACTGGTGCCACATACTTTTTAAGTAATGACTTGTGAAACACATTATGAATTTTAAACGTAGGAGGGAGGTCCAGACGAAATGCCACAGGATTAATTATGGAACTGATCCTGTACGGCCCGATGAATCTGGGACCCAACCTCCAGGAGGAAACTTTAAGTTTTAAATTCCTGGTAGACAACCAAACCAGATCGTTCACCTTCAGATCTAGACCAGAAACTCTCCCCCTATCAGACATCCGTTTGTAACGGTTCCCCGTAACCTTCAGTCTTAATCGATCTGGAACCATCAGTCTCCCTGAAAGTCCCACAGGGGCGTCCCCCTGAGCCCCCAATACCTCCCCCTCAAGCTCAGAGCATACAGCTGACACTACAACTCCCTCCTGAGGAATAGGAACCGGATCATCCGTCCTCCCGGCCCCTGGGAAAGTACGAGATAAGGCATCAGGAAGCAACTTTATTGAGCCGTCATATGCGCGATGAGGAGGTATCTCTTTACACCCCTCCTCTGAGAACATCTCCCCAAAGTCCTCCAGAAAAGGAGACAAAGTCCTAGGCACAACCGCACCGATGACCGTGCTCATGCAGTTATTCCTGCAAAATTCACCCCACTGGCTTATCTTTCCGGATTGCCAATGAATCACTGGGTTATGTTTAGCCAACCAAGGAAGTCCCAACACAATAGGAGTAGGTAGACCCTCCAACACATAACAAGACAATTGCTCTTTATGTATTGCCCCTACTCGAAGATCTATGTTATGAACAGCTTGTACCAAGCTACCTTGACCGAGAGGTCTAGAATCAATAGAGACTATAGGGACCGGTTTGGCCAATACACTCAGTTGCATACCATGCACCTGGGCAAACCGAGCGTCCACCAGATTAGCCCCGGACCCACTATCAAGAAAAACAGAAATCCTCTCAGTTCTAGTACCAATCACCACCTCCGCAGGCACGAGAAACTGAGAGGGATTTGGGGACGAAATACACACTCCCAGGTTAACTCCTTTGCTCAAAGAGGCCCGGGATGGACACCCCCCAACAAAATGTCCCTCTCTCCCGCAAAAGAAACACCTTCTAGTCTTGCGGTGCACCGCCAATTCCCTCCTACAAAAAGATGTCCCTCCCAACTGCATGGGTTCCTCAGAACAGACCAGGGGAACCTCAGTATAAGGGACTTTAGTAGTAGGTGGAGTCATCACGGGAGGCGGAGTTACCTCGCGTCTTCCCCGAATTCGTCTATCCATGCGAATAGCGAGGGCCATAGCAGCCTCCAGTGATGGAGGAGAATCATACTGAGCCAACACATCTTTTAATTTGTCAGACAACCCTTGACAAAACTGGCTCCTAAGAGCTGGGTCATTCCACTGAGTATCTGTTGCCCATCTACGGAACTCAGAAGAATATTCCTCCGCTGGACGATTTCCTTGCCGTATTTTACGTAACTTTGTTTCAGCAAGGGAAACTCGATCCGGATCATCATATACCAGACCCAGGGCAGTAAAAAATCGATCCACTGACTGGAGATCTGGGGAGCCTGGAGGAATAGAGAACGCCCAAGATTGAGGGTCTCCTTGTAAGAGCGAGATAACAATTCCCACCCTCTGCTCTTCACTCCCAGATGACCGAGGCCGCAGCCGAAAGTACAATTTACATGCCTCCCGGAAAGTAAAAAATTTGTCCCGCCCACCAGTGAACCTGTCCGGGAGAGCAACCTTAGGTTCAGATCTGGTTTGCTCCGGGGGGAACAAAACCTTGGACTTAATGTCTGCAAACTCCATGGACAACCCCTGCAACTGCCGGGCCAGCTGGGCTACTGGATCCATGACAGCTGGAGAGAATCTTTAGTAGGGCCGGTGAAAATGTCACGCTGTATAGCAGATATATATATATGTGATGACAGTAATCTATATCAAAAGGGCAACATACAATATAACATGCGCATAGATATATGATAACATAGAATTACCTGACAGAAAGTCCAGTGGGTCAATACGGAATCCGTTATACGCTGTCTCCGGCTAGAGGGTGACCGGGGTCTATGCTGACCCTAAACTGGGGTCCTAACTAATCCCTCTACCTGGAGGTACTGTTAAAGGTACAGAGGTCCAGGCCACCAGCGTAAACCCTGTCTCCTATCAATCCCTGCCAACTGTAATCTAGTCCTAAGAAGGACCCTGATTACCACCAAAGGGAATGAACAGGTAACGGTTAATGAACAGAAAGACATACAAGAAAGACAAGAAATAAAGTAAATAAAGTCTTACATACAACACTCACACACAGTAGGAACACCTAAGGTCTCAGAGATAAACTATAAGCTATAAGAGTAAAAACAACTAAGGAGCTCTTAGCTTAAGTATTCTCAGAACCGATCCAGTCTGCTAGACTACATAAAGGCTTTCACCGGCCTCTAACAAGCAGACTGGCAGGTATATGAAGGAATCTAATTAGAACATAATCAAAAGCAGCCGGGCGAGGCTGGACCTAGTCTTAGCAAAGAGCTAGGTAAAATTAACTCCCTCATTACCAAACACAAAGAAACAGCAACTCAGCTGTGAGAAGTCAGAGTGTGTAATCGCGACGATCCTTGTGGCGATACACCCATGACACAACCCCTGTTTAAGCGATATGAACACCCAATCACTCTCATATCCTATGTCAGCTAACGACCAATCACAGATAATGACAACAAAGATGAGGGCGCCATATAGGGAACCTGTAAGCTGCAATATCACAACAACCTGCTTAATTATCAGCCAATTAAATTAGGGTTCTCATAATACAGACAGCACCGCACTCACCAAGCGTCCGGTGACCGGATGTTTACACAGGTCGCACGTGGCTAGTGCGTCGCACTCTCAGAGCGCAGGAGAGAGACGTCATCTAGGCGAGCATCGGTCACATGACCAGAGCTCAGCACTGGACAACGCCACACCCCCTACTCATCATGAGACCACGGCACAGCACAAGAGCACCCGGGTCCGTCTCCCTAGTAACGTTTATGGCCAGCGCAGGCGCAGTATGCGATACACTATATCCCTTAGAATTAACCCCATCAATTCCACAGAAGGCGCTACCTACAAATCCTATATTCACACACAGTCAAAGCTATCAAAAATGGATGAACAAGGATATCCCATACAAATCATATCACTATCCATAAATACACCAAACAAAAAGGGGAGAAAAACAAAAAGGGGACAAAAAACGGGGACACCAAAAGAACAAAACGGAGAAAAACTATACAGGGGCAAAAGAGTACAACGACCCCCTACCAAAACAACACATTCATAACTAGTATATATGTTTTTTCAAAATACCAATCATAAATTGGTTATCCATATCCAGAACTTAGAATTAACAACATGAATCCCTATCACTAAAACCAATAATGATGCATAACCGAGGAGCAGAAGGTCTATACCAAGATATTGAAATCTAGATTCAAACCCCTAGGGTGCAATGAACCCAACAAATGGATCCAACGCATTTCCTTCTTTTTTAACATACTCAATCTGTCACCCCCTCTCCTCAGAACCGGCACACTATCTATGACCATAAATCTCAATTGGTTCACAGAATGTCTTTTCTCCAAAAAATGATTAGGAACTGGCAATCAGTAAGCCCTGTCCGTATGGTGCTCTTAAGCTTGCTAATGCGTGCCCTCACTTCCATAGTGGTCTCCCCCACATATGTTAGCCCACACGGGCACACAATCATGTATACAACATAACTTGACGTACACGTATACCTCTCTCTTAGCAAAATCTTTTTCCCAGTATGGGGATGGTAGAAGAACTCCCCCTTTAGCATATTGTTGCAATATGCACATCCCAGGCAGGGAAAATTTCCCACTCGGGGAGTGCTCAAAGTCCTTTGAATCTATCACAAATAAATATGCCTTTGACATCATGCTACTGAATATCGAATTTCTCAGAAAGGAGATGGATGGCATTAAGAAGAATATTCTGGATTTGGAGAATCAACTGCAGATTCAGCTGACAGCACAGGAATGGGGCGCTCTCATGACCAAAATGGATGAAAACCTAGTGAAATTTCGAGGTGACGTAGAAACCACTAAGAGGATCAAGTGGTTCCAGGATATGGAAGACTACAAGTCAGGCCAAGTATTTTCTTGGCAGAGGCGGACATCTCAATTTCCTGGTAACCCGTATCTTGGTATAGACCTTCTGCTCCTAGGTTATGCATCATTATTGGTTTTAGTGATAGGGATTCATGTTGTTAATTCTAAGTTCTGGATATGGATAACCAATTTATGATTGGTATTTTGAAAAAACTTATATACTAGTTATGAATGTGTGGTTTTGTGTGGTTTTGGTAGGGGGTCGTTGTACTCTTTTGCCCCTGTATAGTTTTTCTCTGTTTTGTTCTTTTGGTGTCCCCGTTTTTTGTCCCCTTTTTGTTTTTCTCCCCTTTTTGTTTGGTGTATTTATGGATAGTGATATGATTTGTATGGGATATCCTTGTTCATCCGTTTTTTATAGCTTTGACTGTGTGTGAATATAGGATTTGTAGGTAGCGCCTTCTGTGGAATTGATGGGGTTAATTCTAAGGGATATAGTGTATCGCATACTGCGCCTGCGCTGGCCATAAACGTTACTAGGGAGACGGACCCGGCGCTTTTGCGCTGTGCCGTGGTCTCATGATGAATAGGGGTGTGGCGTTGTCCAGTGCTGAGCTCTGGTCATGTGACCGATGCTCGCCTAGATGACGTCTCTCTCCTGCGCTCTGAGAGTAGCCACGTGCGACCTGTGTAAACATCCGGTCACCGGGACGCTTGGTGAGTGCGGTGGTGTCTGTATTATGAGAACCCTAATTTAATTGGCTGATAATTAAGCAGGTTGCTGTGATATTGCAGCTTATAGGTTCCCTATATGGCGCCCTCATCTTTGTTGTCATTATCTGTGATTGGTCGTTAGCTGACATAGGATATGAGAGTGATTGGGTGTTCATATCGCTTAAACAGGGGTTGCCATGGTAATGGAAATATACAAATATCGTATGTAATATATATGCTGCATCTGCTAATGATATATGTATGTTTGGTGGATATCTATACAGGCACATATGTGTAACATGTTCTATGTTATTGTTAAACTTTGTTATATGTATGGATCTGCTGTTTTATCATGTTTTGTGTTTATTGATGCTGTGGGCGGGTATTGAATACTGATTGGTGCTTTGGGAGCATCAGCACTATTTAAAGCCGTCCCACTTGATTTTATGTTATGCTTGAAAAAGACCTAATGCAGGTCGAAACGTTGCTGTATATGGCGAAATAAACAATTTTCTATTTGAATACACCCGGATGGAGCGCTGTTCCTTTTTGTCTTCTGCTGCTGGATTTCTCCAAGAGGGTTCCTTGGTTGGAGCGAGCGCCCCAATTCAGTGAGTGCTGTCAGTGTCTTTTTGTGTTACTAGTTCCCACCGTGAAGCATGGAGGAGGTGGTGTGATGGTGTGGGGGCGCTTTGCTGGTGACACTGTTGGGGATTTATTCAAAATTGAAGCGGTGAGCGGTCCAGCTCATCCCAAACCATCTCAGTTGGGTTCAGGTCTGGTGACTGTGGAGGCCAGGTCATCTGGCGTGGCACCCCAGTACTCTCCTTCTTGGTCAAATAGCCCTTACACTGCCTGGAGGTGTGTTTGGGGTCATTGCCCTGTTGAAAAATAAATGATGGTCCAACTAAACGCAAATCGGATGGAATCGCATGCTGCTGCAAGATGCTGTGGTAGCCATGCTGGTTCAGTATGCCTTCAATTTTGAATCAATCCCCAACAGTGTCACCAGCAAAGCACCCCCACACCATCACACCTCCTCCTCCATGCTTCACGGTGGGAACCAGGCATGTAGAGTCCATCCGTTCACCTTTTCTGCGTGCAAAGCAGTAATCAAAGCAAAAGGTGGCTACTTTGAAGAACCTAGAATATAAGACATATTTTCAGTTGTTTCACACTTTTTTGTTAAGTGTAATGTATAATTCCACATGTGTTAATTCATAGTTTTGATGCCTTCAATGTGATTCTACAATTTTCATAGTCATGAAAATACAGAAAAATCGTTGAATGAGAAGGTGTGTCCAAACTTTTGGTCTGTACTGTATATATATGTATAAAATGCCAAGAGTGTGCAAAGCAGTCATCAAAGCAAAAGGTGGCTACTTTGAAGAACCTAGTATATAAGACATAATTTCAGTTATAACACACTTTTTTGCTAAGTATATAATTCCACTTTTGGGGTCCAATTTTCTTGGGAAAAATCAAAAATTGGGAACTAAAAAATCATTTTTGTGGAAATTTTTTTTTCACACCCAGGCATTATAAACTTTAGTGAAACACTTGGGAGTTCAAAGTGCTCACAACAGATCTAGATAAGTTCCTTATGGGGTCTAGTATCCTAAGTGGTGTCACGTGTGGGGGGCTTCCACTGTTTAGGCACATCAAAGGCTCTCCAAAAGCGACATGGCGTCCAGCCAATTCTGCATTGAAAAAGTCAAACGGCGCTCCTTCCCTTCCAAACTCTGCCATGCACCCAAACAGTGGTTTACCCTCACATATTAGGTATCAGCGTACTCAGGACAAATTGCACAATAACTTTTGAGGTTTTGTTACCCTTCGGAAAATAAAAATTGGGGTGAAAGATCATTTTTATGGAAACAATATGATTTTTTAATTTTACGGCTCTGCGTTATAAACTTGTGCGAAGCACTTGGTGGTTCAAAGTGCCCACCACAGATCTAGATAAGTTCCTTAGGGGGTCTACTTTCTAAAATGGGGTCACTTGTGGGGGTTTCCATTGTTTAGGCACATCAGGGGCTATCCAAACGCAACATGGCGTCCAATCTCTAATGGCGGTCCTTCCCTTCCGAGCTCTGCCGTGCGCTCAAACAGTGGTTCCCCCCACATATGGGGAATCAGCATACTCAGGAGAAATTGCACAACAACTTTTGTGGTACAATTTCTCCTGTTACCCTTGGGAAAATAAAATATTGGTGACTAAAAGATCATTTTTGGGGGAAAAAAATAGGATTTTTTATTTTCATGCCCGGCATTATAAACTTGAGTGAAGCACTTGGGGGTTCAAAGTGCTCACCACAGATCTAGATAAGTTCCTAAGGGGGGTCTAGTTTCCAAAATTGGGTCCCTTGTGGGGGCTTCCAACTGTTTCCACTGTTTAGGCATATCAGGGGCTCTGCAAACTGAACATGACACCCATAGAAATGAAAAAGATAAAATACACTGGCGCTACCTACAGGAATAGGGGTCTACTGAGTAGACAGAGAGTGTCCAATGTGTATAGAGGCTGCTGGAGTTGAGCCAGCTGCTGTGCTGATGCTGACTCCAAAATAACCAAGAAGTGGTACAAGTGAATATAAAATCGACTAACTACCTGCGCCTCCAATACAGTAAATACAAGGGGGAAATATCCACACAATATGAGATGTATACCGAGTAATGTAGATTCAACAGTGATAAATGCCAGGCATATATAGAACACTTACTGGCGTAACAGCAGGGAACTGGATTAAGGAGGAGGGGATCCTGATTCCGTACAGATGATGATCGGACCATGCACACCGAGCGGGCACACCGAGAGTACCGGGGCAGGGAGCTAGTGCAGGATAGACAGGATGGGGGCGGGACAAAAAATGGTGACGTCATATTTTAATTAGATAAAACATTTTTAATTTAATTAAATAAAAGTTTTTTTGTTTTAAAAAGTCACTAGTTAATATTGCATACATATATACATATACTTTTCACTTTATCTTCCAGACACCACTTTATCTCTATGGGGTTAATACTCCATTATTTCTTGTTGTCTTCATCCGAAACACACGATCCAGCAGCAAACACTCTCTCTGTAGTTCAGTTTGGTTTACTAACATAAGGAGGGAGGGCTGGGGGCGGCCATAGGTATATAAGGCTGGCTTTGCTGTGGGTCTCCATCCCTGACGAAGAAGGTCTGTGCACCTTTGAAACACGTTGGATGGTTTTTTGACCCTTCCTGCCTCCTGTACTACGGTGACATCACCATTTTTTGTCCCGCCCCCGTCCTGTCTATCCCGCACTAGCGGCGCCTCGTGGCCTGAGGACGCTGCGCTGCATTCGGACTTTCAGCGCTCCGTCACAGCAAACTTGTTCCAGCTGCAGGGAGGACGCTCCCTGCCCCGGTACTCTCGGTGTGCCCGCTCGGTGTGCACGGTCCGATCATCATCTGTACGGAATCAGGATCCCCTCCTCCTTAATCCAGTTCCCTGCTGTTACGCCAGTAAGTGTTCTATATATGCCTGGCATTTATCACTGTTGAATCTACATTACTCGTATACATCTCATATTGTGTGGATATTTCCCCCTTGTATTTACTGTATTGGAGGCGCAGGTAGTTAGTCGATTTTATATGACACCCATAGAAGTTTGCATTCCATAACGTCATTACTTTCTTTCTGAGCCCTACCGTGCACCCAAACAGTTTTTCCCCCCACATATGGGGTATTAGCATACTCAGGACAAATTGGACCACTTTTGTGGTCCAATTTGCTTGGGTAAAATCAAAAATTGGGACTAAAAAAATCATTTTTGTGGAAGTTTTTTTTTTCACACCCAGGCATTATAAACTTTAGTGAAACACTCGGGGGTTCAAAATGCTCACAACAGATCTAGATAAGTTCCTTAGGGAGTCTAGTTTCCAAAATGGTGTCACTTGTGGGGGCTTTCAACTGTTTAGGCACATCAGGGGCTCTCCAAACTTGACATGGCGTCCAATCTCAATTCCAGCCAATTTTGTTTTGAAAAAGTCAAACGGCGCTCCTTCCCTTCCGAGCCCTGCCGTGAGCCTAGACAATGGTTTTCCCCCACATATGGGTATTGGCATACTCAGGAGTAGGGTTGAGCGAAACAGGTCGTTAATTTTCAGAAAACACAGACTTTCGCCAAAGTCGGGTTTCATGAAACGAAACCCGACCGTGGCGCGAGGTCGGTCACGTGTTCGGCGACCATTTTGCCGAAGTCGGTTTTCCTCTACTACTTTGATGGCCATTTCTCGGCCAATGAGCAAGGACGCAGACTGTGCGCAACGCGATGACATGGGCAGCGGCCAGCACCATCTTAGAGAAGGGCATTGCAGCGATTGGCTGGCTTTGTGTGGCGTCACAGTGCATATAAAATCCCTCAGCCCTGACCGCCACTTTACTTCTGCTGATCTTAGTGTAGGGACAGGTTGCTGCCGCTGCTTCTCAGCAGGGAGAGCGTTAGGCAGGGCCTAAAAAAAAAAAAATTACCTTGTGCTGATAGCGTTTAGCTGTACAGTGACTGTGCAGTGAGAGGGGATGATTTTGGTGTGTGCAGCAATGCTGGTTCTTAGGCTGCCTGCCAGTGACACTGTAGAAATTTCTTGTGTGGAGCAGCAGAGCTGATTAATAGGCTGCCTGCTAGTTATAAGGGGGAAATTTCTTTCAGTTACCGAGTGTTCATTTTTTCCCACACCGTATAGAGCTGTACGCTCCTCACAGTACCGTGTACCGGCTGGTATCACGGACAAATACAGGCTGATTATCGGTGTGTGACTCCGGAAATATACGGAGATTTACAATTCCCCCAACACTGTATACAGCTGTACGCTACAGAGTACACTTTTTCTGCCTTTCATATTCTGCTGTTATCCAAACTGGGCCTGTGGCCCTGTCTGTGACTCCGGAAATATATACGGAGATTTACAATTCCCCCAACACTGTATATAGCTGTAAGCTACAGATAGAGTACACTTTTATTGCTTTTCATATTCTGCTGTTATCCAAACTGGGCCTGTGGCCCTGTCTGTGACTCCGGAAATATATACGGAGATTTACAATTCCCCCAACACTGTATACAGCTATACGCTACAGATCGAGTACACTTTTTCTGCCTTTCATATTCTGCTGTTATCCAAACTGGGCCTGTGGCCTTGTCTGTGACTCCTGAAATATATACGGAGATTTACAATTCCCCAACACTGTATACAGCTGTACGCTACAGATAGAGTACACTTTTTCTGCCTTTCATACTCTGCTGTTATTCAAACTGGGCCTGTGGCCCTGTCTGTGACTCCGGAAATATATACGGAGATTTACAATTCCCCCAACACTGTATACAGCTATAATTATATCCGAAAAGAAGTCCACAACTATATATATGAATAAAGCTGGCACTCCACAGCATGAATATAACAAAAAAGACTACGGATTTACATAACACAATAACCGTAATAAAGCGATCCAGCAAATAAATAATTTTAAAAAACTTTCAATGTTTATTAATACATCTAAAATATAGATTATAAAACAACAACAATGCCCAGTAGACGGTGAACAATACCTTAATAAATACATCAAAAAACTATTATACTGTGCATGACCAAAGCCACCTATTTAAGGCCCATATAGTAACCCCATAGAGGATATACCCCACAATTATAACCTTATACCATAGACAATTTCATGATATAAATATCCGAATAAATAAATCCTCAATGAGGCAAAATCATACCTGTCTAAAAAAGGGGGCTATATATCAATAATTAAGGCTGGATACAATTATCCTAGACCCATAACAGAAATGCCAACTCAAACAGGAGATCAGTGAGCCTATACATACACAAATATTAAGGCTAAATTACCTCGATGGCAGGACAGCAATGATGTAAGTGGCGCTACCTCATCACCCCAACGCGCGTTTCGCATTTGCTTCTTCCGGGGGCGTGTTAGACTCATGGGTGGTAACGAATTAAATAGTCACATACACCAATTGGAGGAGAGAGATTAGAATAGGGGAGTGAAGTGCATCGCGTCATCATCCTGACCGAAGCAGCGCTTGCACATATCTGTGCAGCTGAGATGAAATCATTTCCGGTGCTGCGCTCCTTGGACCGCATGCTGGAACGCATGAGGCTCAATAACGGAGCATAATAGGGACAAGTGCATAATATTAAGTGATAATATGTGAAGGGTAAAGTGCAATTATAAAAACGGGAAAAATGTGTCAATGACTCTCAATTTCTCACTAGCAATAATGAATTCAATATACTAATATATCAAGACTGAAAAAAATGCGCAGTGCAAACGATAATATCATATTAAGGTCAATTTATTATCCGATAGTGAAACCATAATTAAAAAATATATATCTATAAAGTGCTAATATTCATAGTGCAAAAATTCTATCTCATAATTCATAAAAATACAATACATATATATAACATCCAATTAATTAAATTAATAAATAATAATAAAGTGACAAAGTGCAAATAAGTCCACTTTCCAAAATAATCTAAGCATGCTTGACTCCAATCTTCTTCAATAAATGGAGAAAATGTAAGATATTTAAAATAATCTAAGCATGCTTGACTCCTGTCTTCTTCTACACAAAGATGATCTTCTTTCACATGAATACTGCATCTTGACATCACTATACGAGACAATCCACATTTCAGAATAATCTAAGCATGCTTGACTCCAATCTTCTTCAATTACGGGAATATATATAAAAAATGAGATTAATCTAAGCATGCTTGACTCCTGTCTTCTTCCCCAGAGAGATAGTCTTCTTTCATATGAATACAGCATCTCAATACCCCTTCAAATCTTCCATAAAGTGAGTAATATGGGTGCTAAGTCTATATATAACTAAAAAGGCATAATTAATAAAAAGACACTCAAAAAACTATGTTAAAAACATCACCCACCCCTAAAAATGATGCCACTATTTATAACAATGTGTTTACCACTAATGCATAAAACAACCTTTATACAAATGATCTATTTATGAAGAGCCCTACAGAAATGACGAAAAGCCCAAATTCTCATTTAGACCATTGTGCCTAGGCGATAGATCCACTGGCTTTCTCTCTGAGAAAAGATTTTCCCAAGATCTCCACCTCTAATGCCAAGAGAAACCAGATCAATTCTCTTAATTTTCAAACCTTTGGCATTACATTCATGGAAACGTTTAAAGTGTCTTGGCAAGGTTTTTAATACCGTATCGTCTTTTATAGTCCTAGCCTTTTCAATGTCCCTCACGTGTTACCTAGTTCGAATTTTGAGTTCACGTGTGGTAAGACCTATATAGATCTTACCACACGGACACTCGGCATGATAAATAACACCATGCGAGGAACAATTGATATGACTTCTGATCACAAATCTTTTTGACCCCCTTTGATTGGAAAAGCCATCCGCTTTAACCATATTGAGGCAACCCTTACAGATGCCACACGGAAGAAATCCAGGTTTGCCCATATTTCTTTTTACTTTCATCTGATATATAGTGGCTATGCACTACAATATCCTTCAGATTTCTTGAACGTTTAGCCACAAACGAAGGGGTCACTGGAAGAATTTCTCTCAAAGTTGGATCAGCAAAAAGTACAGGCCAATGCTTCTTTATAATATTAGTCAAGCCCTGCCATTGACAATTAAATGTAGAAATAAAACCTACCTTGTTTGAGTTTGGGATTTCTCTGTTGTTATTTTTGGGAGGCCCATAGAGAAGTTGGTCCCTATTAGTCTTGGAAGCTCTCAAATATCCTCGACGGATTGATCTTCTGCTATAACCTCTGTCCATGAATCTCCTGGCTAAATCTTCTGACTGTATTTCAAAGGTTTTAGAATAAGAACAAATCCTTTTGGCCCTAAGGAATTGGCCTATAGGTATTCCCTTAATCATTGACGATGGATGTGACGGTTGAGCTAAAAGCAGAGAATTAGTTGCCATCGGTTTTCGATACATGTCTGTTCTCAAATGACCATCCAAGGATACCGTAATAAAGAGGTCCAAGAATTCCAAACTCCTTCCAGACTTGTAGGTAAGTTTGACATTGATATCATTATGATTAAGTCTACCAAAGAAAGCACACAGTCCATCAATGGTGCCTTTCCAAATGAAGAAAGCTGTATGCTTCTGATACTGTACATTTTTTTGTTTTTTTATATTCTAGTGTAATCCATACTGAGCTTGTGAGAGTCTGTGTCTGTTACTCCGCAAATATATACGGAGATTAAAATTTTTCACCTTCACCGTATACAGCTGTACGCTTCTGATACTGTACCATATATCTGCTGTTATTTTGGGTACATTTATACAAACATGAGGAAGTTTGGTGGAAGAGGTCGGGGACGTGGTCGTGGGGGGCCAACTGCTACTGATGGTGGTGGTGCATCTGCTGGTAGTGCCAAAAGCACAATAGCACCTAAGGCAGGAGGTGTGGAGCCTGCCTCATTGTCTGGCTCCAGAAGGCCTGGAAGGCTCCCTTTTCTTGGAGTAGGTAAACAGCTTTTAAAGCGGGACCATCAGGAACAGGTTTTGGCTTACATTGCCAAAACAGCCTCCAGCTCTATCTCCTCCTCTTCTGAAGTTTCAAAAGCTGCAAGCACTGACTCGTCAGTGCAGGCTTCTGGTCAGGATCAACCCCTTTCCTTGTGTCATTCACCCCCACCAAAAGTAAAGGATGCAGCAGCCCACACTTCAGATTACTCCATGGAGCTCTTTTCACATACCATGCCTGGGTTATCAAGTCAAATCCTGAATTCACCAGTCCAAGATGAATGTGACAAACTCAGGTGCTCCTTACTGCATACTCTACCACCTTACATGGTGACACAGAGGAAGGTGCAGATGAAATTGAAGAGGAGGTGATGGATGACCCAGTTGTTGACCCGGATTGGCATCTAGTGGTGGTAGAGGGTGCCACTGGCACTAGCTCAGAAGAGAAGGATCCGCAGCTGGTATCGACATCGCAGCTGGGGTTATCTGACAGGCCCGTATCACTCCGAAAAGGTGTTAAAAAAAAAAGTTGCAGGACAGGTTGGCCAGGCATTCAAATTAGCACAGTGTGCATGGCCTGAAAATTTATACCATAGAAGGAAGAGTCCAGTGTGGCACTTTTTTGACCAAAATCCCAGTGATGAGGCAAAGATTATCTGTAAAAAGTGCCTAAGAACCTTTAGCCGAGGGAACAATCTCAAAAATTTGAATACCAGTTGCATGCTTAGACATTTACTGAACATGCACATGCAAGCGTGGACGGACTACAAAAACTCAGGTAGCACATATGCACCGGCTCCGACTGAAGTTAGCCAGCAATGCTCCATCGCTTCCCCCACTGTAAAGCCCACTGATTGGCACACCACCAGCAAGAAATGTTGAGATGTCGTCGCAAGGCCAAAGCAGTCAGGGAATCACAATGTTTGTGCAACGAAAGACTGCATCTAGGCCATAACCACCACCATCACATTCACCAACCCCCTCTCAGTCCGTCATGTCCACCGATAGTTCCACCAGATGCAGCTCTCAAGTCCAGCTCACCCAACCAGACACTGTGAGTAGGAAAAGAAAGTACTCAGCCTCTCATCCGAGTACACTGGGTTTGAACGCCTGCATTGCAAAACTAATCTCATTAGAGATGATGCCCTTCCGTTTGGTTGAAAGCGCAGCGTTCCGAGAACTCATGACCACGCTATGACCTACCCAGTCTCCACTTCTTTTCTAGAAAAGCCATCCCTGCCCTCCACCTGCATGTGAAAGACCGCATTGTCCATGCACTCAAACAATCAGTGAGTGGAAAGGTGCACTTCACAACAGATGCATGGGCCAGTAGGCATGGCCAGGGTCATTAGGTGTCCATCACTGCGCACTGGGTTAATGTGGTGGATGCAGGGTCCACAGGGGACAGCGGCGGTTAGACAGTGCTGCCTAGCCCACAGTATAGGCAACAGTTGGCTGTAGGCGTTTGACCCTCCTCCTCAAGCGAAAGCTCGTCAACAGAGCGCAGTCGCACAAGCACTCCATCCGCAACTGCCAGTGTTGCACATGAGGTGTCCCACTATCGAACAGCTAGTGGTAAGCGTCAGCAGGCTGTTTTACAAATGATGTGTTTGGGCGACAACAGACACACCGCCGATGTACTGTCCCAATACTTGCAGCAAGAAGCAGAGACATGGCTGGGCAGTATACATCTTGAGCCAGGCAAGGTAGTCAGTGATAACGGCCGTAATTTTGTGGCGGCCATAGCCCTGGCAAAACTCAGACCCATACCTTGCCTGGTTCACACCTTGAACTGTTATGAATGTGCTGGAGATGGTTTCTGAGCAGAGGCTCCCTCTGGTGGTTACAGACAGTACTGAACCTTTCAGCGAAGAATGGCAATCTGGGTTCACTGACTGGTCTGGTATAAGGGAGGTTCCCTCCAATGATGGTTGCCGGTGATCAATTGTTCTTGTCTCAATTGTGGTTCCTGGTTCATTTGGAAGTTTGCTGGAGTCTTGCCTGCATCTCCTGCTTTCAGATAAGATATTTTTGCTTTTCTTTTTGTGCTTGTTTTTGCATTGCTTTCTGCACTTTTGTGGAGGTCAGCCAGGTCCCCTCCTGGGGCCTGAGCTCCTCACAGTTTATCTGCAGCCACTGTTATTTGCTCATTTGCTTTTCCTGTTTTTTCAGCGGCTGCAGCTTGGTTTTGTTCACACTGAGATCTGATTTAGCGGGTGGTGAGATTGTGTGATCTCAGTATTTTTGTAATCAGAATTGTTGGATTTTTGTAGGGTTTTCTGGGTTGCAGAAAGTAATCTCTCCTTTCCTATCCTATTTAGTCAGCTTGTGGCCCCAGCGTTTGCTCAATCTATTTTATGCCTATGTTTGTGTTTTCATCTTGTCTAACCGCCATTATATGTTTGGGGGCTTCCTATTATCTTTGGGGATCTGCTCCGGGGCAGATAGCTTTCATCTTTCTGCCTTTAGGTGTAGTTATCTCTCAGGCTGTGACGAGGTGTCTAGGATCAACGTAGGAACGCTCCACAGCTACCTCTAATTGTGTCGTTAGTTTAGGAATCTGCAACCCATCAGTTACCAACATCTCAGGTGTTCTGCTGCCCTGCTGTTGTTCCTGTCCTCCTCAGCTATCGAAACACAACAGTATCACTGGCCATAACTGAAAATTATATGGAACAAGAAAGGGGGGAGAAGCCAGCGCCGCACATGGTCAGCATGAAATACATTAAGTGCATCTGCACATATTAGTTTCTAACTGTTTTTTTAAAAATGAGACATTTGGCAAATAATTGATCAATTCTTTGAGCCACACCGCCACGACAAGGCATTCTCATATGGGGCAGTCCTACTCTACGTTTTCTATTTTCGCTGTGCCATTACGGCCTCCTAAATATATTAAAAACAAAACTGCAAAAAAAGCAAAAATAAGACTGCAAATAAACTGCAAAAGTACCTGAAGCATTGCTGAATCACTCCCATTGTGCCAGTAAGGCAAGTGCAAGTAAAAGCCAACCAGGTCCAAAGATGGACATTTCAGATCTGACCTCCACACTTGCCAAACCAGCAACCACAGATAAAGGGTGAAACAGGCCCAGACACAGGTGCACAATTACACAGAGCCTGAGGCAGGGCAGGGCTGCTGTATGTGTGTACAGCAGCCTAGGTCAATCACAAAAAGAAAAAAAAAAACAGATAAAATGGCATGTATAACCCGGCGCGCAAGGCAACAAGTGGTGGTCAGCCACGTACCAATATCGAACAAGAAAGGGGGGAGAAGCCAGCGCCGCACATGGTCAGCATGAAATACATTAAGTGCATCTGCACATATTAGTTTCTAACTGTTTTTTTAAAAATGAGACATTTGGCAAATAATTGATCAATTCTTTTAGCCACCCCGCCACGACAAGGCATTCTCATATGGGGCAGTCCTACTCTACGTTTTCTATTTTCGCTGTGCCATTACGGCCTCCTAAATATATTAAAAACAAAACTGCAAAAAAAGCAAAAATAAGACTGCAAATTAACTGCAAAAGTACCTGAAGCATTGCTGAATCACTCCCATGGTGCCAGTAAGGCAAGCGCAGGTAAAAGCCGACCAGGTCCAAAGATGGACATTTCAGATCTGACCTCCACACTTGCCAAACCAGCAACCACAGATAAAGGGTGAAACAGGCCCAGACACAGGTGCACAATTACACAGAGCCTGGGCAGGGCAGGGCTGCTGTATGTGTGTACAGCAGCCTAGGTCAATCACAAAAAGAAAAAAAAACAGATAAAATTGCATGCATAACCCGGCGCGCACGGCAACAAGTGGTGGTCAGCCACGTACCAATATCGAACAAGAAAGGGGGGAGAAGCCAGCGCCGCACATGGTCAGCATGAAATACATTAAGTGCATCTGCACATATTAGTTTCTAACTGTTTTTTTAAAAATGAGACATTTGGCAAATAATTGATCAATTCTTTGAGCCACCCCGCCACGACAAGGCATTCTCATATGGGGCAGTCCTACTCTACGTTTTTATTTTCGCTGTGCCATTACGGCCTCCTAAATATATTAAAAACAAAACTGCAAAAAAAGCAAAAATAAGACTGCAAATAAACTGCAAAAGTACCTGAAGCATTGCTGAATCACTCCCATGGTGCCAGTAAGGCAAGCACAGGTAAAAGCCGACCAGGTCCAAAGATGGACATTTCAGATCTGACCTCCACACTTGCCAAACCAGCAACCACAGATAAAGGGTGAAACAGGCCCAGACACAGGTGCACAATTACACAGAGCCTGGGGCAGGGCAGGGCTGCTGTATGTGTGTACAGCAGCCTAGGTCAATCACAAAAAGAAAAAAAACAGATAAAATGGCATGCATAACCCGGCGCGCACGGCAACAAGTGGTGGTCAGCCACGTACCAATATCGAACAAGAAAGGGGGAGAAGCCAGCGCCGCACATGGTCAGCATGAAATACATTAAGTGCATCTGCACATATTAGTTTCTAACTGTTTTTTTTAAAAATGAGACATTTGGCAAATAATTGATCAATTCTTTGAGCCACCCCGCCACGACAAGGCATTCTCATATGGGGCAGTCCTACTCTACGTTTTCTATTTTCGCTGTGCCATTACGGCCTCCTAAATATATTAAAAACAAAACTGCAAAAAAAAGCAAAAATAAGACTGCAAATAAACTGCCCTGCCCCAGGCTCTGTGTAATTGTGCACCTGTGTCTGGGCCTGTTTCACCCTTCATCTGTGGTTGCTGGTTTGGCAAGTGTAGAGGTCAGATCTGAAATGTCCATTTTTGGACCTGGTCGGCTTTTACCTGCGCTTGCCTTACTGGCACCATGGGAGTGATTCAGCAATGCTTCAGGTACTTTTGCAGTTCATTTGCAGTCTTATTTTTGCAGTTTTTTTGCAGTCTTGTTTTTAATATATTTAGGAGGCCGTAATGGCACAGCGAAAATAGAAAACGTAGGGTAGGACTGCCCCATATGAGAATGCCTTGTCGTGGCGGGGTGGCTCAAAGAATTGATCAATTATTTGCCAAATGTCTCATTTTTAAAAAACAGTTAGAAACTAATATGTGCAGATGCACTTAATGTATTTCATGCTGACCATGTGCGGCGCTGGCTTCTCCCCCCTTTCTTGTTTGAAAATTATATGGTACTCACAGAAGGGAAAAATAGTGTGGAAAGAAAAAAGTTGTCAGAGTTGTCAGAGATTTTTTTTTTTCTGTCTGTTGCATTTTTTCCCTTTTTTTCTCTGGGTGCTGAGGAGGATATTTTTTTTCTTTCAATGGAGTTTGCACAGTTGTCTGGCCATGTGGATCAGCTTGCCACTGAGGTTCGGAGTATTGCTACCTATCTTGCTAGGTTGCCGGTTGTGGAACCTAGGATTCCGATGCCAGATTTGTTTTTTGGGGATCGGGCTAAATTTCTGAATTTCAAAAATAAATAATAAGTTGTTTTTTGCCTTAAAGCCTAAGTCCTCAGGTAACGCAGCACAGCAGGTTCAAATTGTCATCTCTCTCCTGCGCGGCGATCCTCAGGATTGGGCTTTTTCCCTGACACCTGGGGATCCTGTTTTGAATGATAGCGATGCATTTTTTCTTGCTCTGGGGTTATTGTACGATGAACCTAATGTCACTGATCAAGCTGAAAAAACCTTGTTGGCATTAAATCAGGGTCTTGAAGACGCTGAGTTGTACTGTCAGAAATTCCGAAAGTGGGCAGTCCTGACCAAATGGAATAATGATGCTTTGGCAGCCCTTTTTCGGAAGGGGCTGTCAGAGAATGTAAAGGATGTTATGGTGGGATTCCCTGCTCCCTCTGGTCTCAATGATTCTATGTCATTGAATATTCAAATTGACAGATGTTTGCGTGAGCGCAGAGGTATGCGTGAGATAGTGTTGCCTTGTGAGCCAGCTTCTGAGCCCATGCAGTGTGATAGAGTGACTTCTGGGGCACAGCGTCATGAGTTTCGAAAGCGCAATGGGTTATGTTTCTACTGTGGTGATGCCTCTCATGCTATTTCAGTCTGCCCTAAGCGGGGAAGACGTTTTTGCACGCTCAGTTGTCTTGGGTAGTGTTCAGACTAAATTTCTGTTGACTGTTACCCTGATTTGCTCCCTGTCCACATTTTCTGCTCAGGATTTTGTTGATTCAGGAGCAGCTATTAACCTGATGGATTTTGCCAAACGTTGTGGGTTTCCCATGATACCCCTGTGGAAGTATATTCCCCTACTGGGCATTGATTCTACCCCTTTGGCAGAGAATAAACCCCAGTTTCTACTCAGGTGATAATGAGGGTTGAACCAGATCATCAGGAGAGTTGCAAATTTCTGGTGTTGCATAATCTGCATGATTGTACTGGGTTTCCCTTGGTTACAGACTCATAATCCTGTTTTGGATTGGAAATCTGTGTCTGTGACCAGTTGGGGTTGCCAATGTGCTAATACTGACACTCCTGTTTTTTCTGCCTCTCCCTAGTCTAAGGATGTCCCTGACTTTTTGACTGATTTTTCTGATGTGTTTAGTGAAAGTAAATCTGCATCCTTACCACCTCACAGGAGCTATGATTGCGCTATTGAGTTAGTGCCTGGTGGTAAATTTCCTAAAGGTCGCCTTTTTAATTTATCTGTACCTGAACACGATGCTATGCGATCTTATATCAAGGAGTCATTGGAGAAGGGTCATATCAGACCATCCTCTTCACCCTTGGGTGCCGGTTTTTTCTTTGTGGCCAAAAAGGATGGTTCATTAAGGCCGTGTATTGATTATCGTCTCTTGAATAAGATCACTGTGAAGTATCAATATCCGTTACCCTTGATTTCTGACCTGTTTTCCAGGGTGAAAAGTGCTAGTTGGTTTACCAAGCTTGACCTCATGGGGGCGTATAACCTTATTCGCATTAAGCACGGGGATGAATGGAAGACGGCGTTTAATACCCCAGAGGGGCATTTTGAGTACCTAGTGATGCCCTTTGGGCTCACTAATGCTCCATCCGTCTTCCAATCCTTCATGACATTTTCAGGGATTTTGTGGATAAATTTCTGATTGTCTATTTGGATGATATCTTGATTTTTTCCAATGACTGGGACTCTCATGTGAAACATGTTCGGACTGTGTTCCAGATTTTGAGAGAGAATGCACTGTATGTGAAGGGATCAAAGTGTCTTTTTGGCGTACAGAAGATCTCATTTCTGGGATTCATTTTGTCTCCGTCTGTTATTGAAATGGACCCGGTCAAGGTTCAGGCCATCTGTGATTGGGTCCAACCTACTTCATTAAAGGCTCTTCAGAGATTTTTGGGTTTTGCCAATTTTTATTGTAAATCTATTGGTAATTTCTCCGGTATTGTTAAACCATTGACTGATTTGACCAAAAAGGGTTCTGATGTGGTGAATTGGCCTCCTGAGGCAGTCTCTGCGTTTCAGGAACTTAAGCAGAGATTCACTTCTGCTCCTGTTCTACGGCAGCCTGATGTTTCTCTACCATTTCAGGTGGAGGTTGATGCCTCTGAAATTGGGGCAGGTGCCGTTTTGTCCCAAAGAGATCCAGAGAGCTCTAAGAGTAACCCTTGTGCCTTTTTCTCTCGAAAATTGTCTCCAACTGAACTTAATTATGACGTGGGTAATCAGGAGTTATTGGCCATGAAGTGGGCCTTTGAAGAGTGGAGACATTGGCTGGAAGGAGCCAAACATCAGGTGGTGGTCCTCACGGACCATAAGAATCTGGTTTATCTCGAATCAGCCAAGCGACTTAATCCTAGACAGGCCAGGTGGGCCTTGTTTTTCACACGTTTTAATTTTGTGGTTTCTTTTCTTCCTGGCACTAAGAATGTTAAGGCGGATGCCCTCTCAAGGAGTTTCTTTGTGGACTCTCCTGAGTTATCTGATCCTACTGTTATTTTGAAAAAGGGTGTAGTTCTTTCCGCCATCTCGCCCAATTTGAGACTGGCCTTGGAAGGGTGTCAGGAGGATAAACCTGAGCGCTGCCCTATTGGGAAATTGTTTGTCCCAGACCAGTGGAAGAAGAGTGTGATGTCTGAGATTCATTGTTCCGCGTTGGCTGGTCATCCTGGGATTTTTGGTACCAGAGACTTGGTTAGTCGGTCCTTTTGGTGGCCTACTTTGTCTCGTGACGTCAGGGAATTTGTGCAGTCCTGTGGGACTTGCTCTCGCTCCAAGCCTTGCTCTCGCTCTAGTGGTTTGTTAATGCCATTACCTGTGCCCAAGAGGCCATGGACCCATATCTCTATGGATTTTATTTCCGACCTCCCTGTTTCTCAGAGAATGACCGTTATCTGGGTAATCTGTGATAGGTTTTCCAAGATGATACATCTTGTGCCATTACCTAAGTTACCTTCCTCCTCCGAATTGGTGCCTTTATTCCTTCAGCACGTGGTTCGGTTACATGGCATTCCGGAGAACATTGTGTCTGACAGAGGAGTCCAGTTTGTTTCCAGATTTTGGAGGACATTTTGTTCTAAACTTGGTGTTCAATTATCTTTCTCCTCTGCTTTTCATCCTCAGACCAATGGACAAACCGAGAGAACAAACCAGACCTTGGAGACTTATTTGAGATGTTTTGTGTCTGCTGATCAAGATGACTGAGTCTCTTTTTTGCCTTTGGCTGAGTTTGCTCTTAATAATAGGCCTAACTCTGCCACCTTGATGTCTCCATTTTTCTACAATTTTGGGTTTCACCCTCGATTTTCTTCGGGACAGGCGGAGGCTTCTGTCTGTCCGGGTGTTGACTCTGTTGTGGAGCGAATGCAGCAGATTTGGGACCAGGTAGTGGAGAGGTTGACTCTCTCTCAGGAGAAGGCCCAACGGTTTGCCAACCGGCATAGGACTGATGGTCCTCGGTTTAAAGTGGGGGACTTGGTTTGGTTGTCCTCAAGAAATATCCCTATGAGGGTTGCATCTCCAAAGTTTAAGCCCAGGTTCATTGGACCTTATAAGATCATGGAGATTCTTAATCCTGTTTCCTTCCGATTGCTTCTTCCAGGGACATTTAAGATCCATAACGTGTTCCACAAGTCCTTATTGAAGAGGTTTGTCGAGCCAGTGGTTCCTATGGCTGCGCCTCCTGACCCTGTTTTGGTTGAGGGCAATCTGGAGTATGTGGTTGAGAAAATATTGGATTCTCGTTTTTCTAGACAGAAACTCCAGTATTTGGTTAAGTGGAGAGGTTATGGTCAGGAGGACAATTCTTGGGTGTTTGCTTCGGACATCCATGCTAGGAGACTGATCCGTGCCTATCACCGAGCTCATCCTGATCGGCCTGGTTGCACAAGTGAGGGTTCGGTGACCCCTCCTCAAGGGGGGGGTACTGTTATGAATGTGCTGGAGATTGGTTCTGAGCAGAGGCTCCCTCTGGTGGTTACAGACAGTACTGAACCTTTCAGCGAAGAATGGCAATCTGGGTTCACTGACTGGTCTGATATAAGGGAGGTTCCCTCCTATGATGGTTGCCGGTGATCAATTGTTCTTGTCTCAATTGTGGTTCCTGGTTCATTTGGAAGTTTGCTGGAGTCTTGCCTGCATCTCCTGCTTTCAGATAAGATATTTTTTGCTTTTCTTTTTGTGCTTGTTTTTGCATTGTTTTCTGCACTTTTGTGGAGGTCAGCCAGGTTCCCTCTTGGGCCTGAGCTCCTCACAGTTATTCTGCAGCCACTGTTATTTGCTCATTTGCTTTTTCCTGTTTTTTCAGCGGCTGCAGCTTGGTTTTGTTCACACTGAGATCTGATTTAGCGGGTGGCGAGATGGTGTGATCTCAGTATTTTTGTAATCAGAATTGTTGGATTTTTGTAGGGTTTTCTGGGTTGCAGAAAGTAATCTCTCCTTTCCTATCCTATTTAGTCAGCTTGTGGCCCCAGCGTTTGCTCAATCTATTTTCTGCCTATGTTTGTGTTTTCATCTTGTCTTACCGCCATTATATGTTTGGGGGCTTCCTATTATCTTTGGGGATATGCTCCTGGGCAGATAGCTTTCATCTTTCTGCCTTTAGGTGTAGCTATCTCTCATCCTGTGACGAGGCGTCTAGGATCAATGTAGGAACGCTCCACTACTACCTCTAGTTTTGCGTTAGTTTAGGAATCTGCAACCCATCAGTTACCAATATCTCAGGTGTTCTGCTGCCCTGCTGTTGTTCCTGTCCTCCTCAGCTATCGAAACACAACATTGAACCTGGTGGTGCAGTGCTTCTTAAATAATTATCCTGAATTAACAGCCCTAATTCTAACTTTAGCCCCAACCCTGACCCTAACTTTAGCCCCAACGCTAACCCTAACCCTAATGGAAAAATGGAAATACATTTTTTTAATTTTATTATTTTTCCCTAACTAAGGGGTTGATAAAGGGGGGTTTGATTTACTATTTATATCGGGTTTTTATGATTGGCAGCTGTCACATGCTAAAAGACGTTTTTTATTGCAAAAAACAGTTTTTGCATCACATTTTGAGAGCTATAATTTTTGCATATTTTGGCCCACAGAGTCATGTGAGGTCTTATTTTTTGCGGGATGAGTTGACATTTTTATTGGTACCATTTTTGGGCACGTGACATTTTTTGATCGTTTTTTATTACAATTTTTGGGATGTTAGAATGAACAAAAATCAGCAATTCATGAATTTCTTTTGGGGGAAGGCGTTTATACCGTTCCGCGTGTGGTAAGATTGATAATGCATTTTTATTCTTCGGGTTAGTACGATTACAGCGATACCTCATTTGTATAATTTTTTTATGTTTTGGTGCTTTTATACAATAAAAACCATTTTATATAAAAAATAATTATTTTTGCAGCGCTTTATTCTGCGAGCTATAACTTTTTTATTTTTTTCGCTGATGATGCTGTATGGCGGCTTGTTTTTTTGCGGGACAAGATGACGTTTTCAGCGGTACCATGTTTATTTAATCCGTCTTTTTGATCGCATTATTCCACTTTTTGTTCGGCGGTGTTAAGGGGATGGTTGCAACAACTTTATTAAATGATAGGGAGCAACCGAACCCTGGGGTCCGCGGTGCAGCTAGAGATGCTGCGGCCGAACACCCCTCGGGTATGAGGGTGAAAACTGACAACATAAATATAAAGCAAGATATAGGATTTGCACTATCTCAGTTAACATCACGGGAGATGTGCTGCAGACTGGCGTAGACGTAGCCCTGTTAACTGCACAGAAGCCACTTGCCAGCCGATTAGGAAGTGCATGCGACTCACGCCAGGCGTACGTGCTGCCAGCCGGTGTGCGACCGGACTGAGCAACTCTCTGTTCAGCTGGCAGGCGATGCCCAGGTTACGCGCCGTGCAGTCTGCTCAGGGTGTATCACTACCCTCTTGTTGGAGCTAGACTGCGCCACATTGGCTACCTGCCTGGAATAAGCTAACCTGCCTGAAGGACCTGTGCTAATTAGCCGAGCGAACTCTGGCATCGGCAGGTCTTGGAGAGCAAAGCTAGAGAGCATGTGGAGCCCAGATTTTGGTACGTCCACACATGAGCACGACCTATTTAATATGATCTGACTGCGCCGCCGCACCTGCAGTCAAACTATTTAAGGGCTAAGCCCAGCCCATCTCGTAAATCGCATCACTGATGACGTCACCCGTGACCAATCAGGCGGTGCCAGGTCACCGGATCAGCTGATACTAAATCACCAATCATGGTCCGCCACGTCACGGGCATGCTCAGTGCAGAGAATCCTGGACTTAGACTGTGGCAGCCCTGTTCCTTTCTGTAACCTAAACTGAACACTCCTAGGAACAAAGTCTTTCGCAACAGCTTTTACTTCTCTTGTACTGGCTAGGTGTTGGGACCGACGGCAAAGCTGAGCAGCATCTGCCCCGCCTGGACTAGGATGGGAGACCACAGACTCCTCAGATCCAAGTTCGGATCCAGCCGTCGCCCGATGCCTAACAGGTGGTATGATAATAAAGCATTGTTTTTTGCTTTGTTTTTATTTTATTTTTTATTTTTTAAGGTGTTCACTAAAGGGGTTAACTAGTGGGACAGTTTTATAGGGCGGGTCGTTACGGATGCGGCGATACCAAATATGTGTACTTTTATTGTATTTTTTGAAGAAATGAATTTATTGGGGAATATTTTTTTTTCTTTATTTCGGAATTTTTTTTTACACCATGTGATTTTTAATTTTTTAAATTTTTTACTTTGTCCCAGGGTGGGACATCACTGTATAACGTCAGATCGCTGGTCTGACAGTGTGCACAGCACTCTGTCAGACCAGAGATGTGACTGTCACTGCTGCAGGCTTCCTCAGCGCCTGCTCCTAGCAGGCGCTGAGGATGCCCCCTCCCTGCAGGACCCCGAGGCCATCTTGGATCTGGGGTCCTGCAGTGAGGATGGTCCCTCGGAACAGCACGACACATTGTGCTGTTCTGAGGGTCTCAGGGGAACACGCAGGGAGCCCCCTCCCTGCGCGATGCTTCCCTATGCCACTGGAACACTGCGATCATGTTTGATCGCAGTGTGCCAGGGGTTAATGTGCCGGGAGCAGTCCGTGACCGCTCCTGGCACATAGCGCCGGGTGTCAGCTGTGATAATCAGTTGACACCCGACCACGATCGGCTGTGCTCCCCCCGGGAACGTGTCCGATTGCATGGGACTTACTATCCCGTCCATGGTCATCTTGGATCTGGGGTCCTGCAGTGAGGATGCTCCCTCGGAACAGTGGACACATCGTGCTGTTCTGAGGGTCTCAGGGGAACACGCAGGGAGCCCCCTCCCTGCGCGATGCTTCCCTATGCCGCTGGAACACTGCGATCATGTTTGATCGCAGTGTGCCAGGGTTTAATGTGCCGGGTGTCAGCTGTGATAATCAGCTGACACCCGACCACGATCGGCCGTGCTCCCCCCGGGAACGTGTCCGATTGCATGGGACGTACTATCCCGTCCATGGTCATACGGGCCCAGGTACCATGGACGGGATAATACGTCCGATGGCAGAAAGGGGTTAATGTGATAGAGCCTGATGGTGCAGATGATATTTTTGGTTAAGTATAATAGCCACATAGATAAATCCATAAAGAAAATGAAGGCACCTGTGGAGAACTTGATCTTGCTGAGGACAAGGCCACTTTTTAAGGGCTAGTTGTGCACATAGGTGGTGTTGAGAAATTCCCAAATGTGTCTCTCCGAAGTCCAATAGTTGCAGATTGTGCCATCGTCCTTTTCATCTATTGATGAGACATTCTTTCATTGTCTGATCACAGTACTTCATCTTTAGGGAAGTAAAATTCATATTTCTAAAACTTGATCTTGCAGAAGAAAGGAAAAATCTTTAAGAGGTAAGGGCAAAATGGTATTGCCCAGATCTTAGTAAATATGTTACACCACAGTCTAACTTTTCTGTATTACGCCACTATTATTTTCTTCCTTTGGTTAGTGCCTTTTTCATATATCTTATCAATGGACACCATTTATCTTTTTTCCACCAAAAGGAACCATTCTGTCTCATATTGTATGAAAGTAATAGGCCACAACATGAATATAAATTTGCCATCTCACAGATTGACAAACTAGGAAATATTCTGAATCATCAGGCCGCTTAACAGTAATTTAACAACATGTATGTTAGTCTCCAGGACATGCACACAGCTGGCCATTCCATCTCCAAAATTGGGGCATTTTTCACACCAATATTTCCCATCATGTAGGTTAATCAACAAGACAGCGCCTGATGGTGCAGAAAATCCAACGTTTCGGTAGGTATAATACAAAACAAAACAAAAAATACTATGAAGACACTTCTGGAGAAATTAATCTTCCTGAGGGGATGGCCAATTTTAACAGTTTTGAAGATAGGTATTGAGAAATTACAATGTGTGTTTCTAAGAAGTCCATTAGATAGAGATCATGCTGTCATCCTTTGTATCTATTGATGATATATACTTCCATTGTATCATCACGGTACTCCAGCTTTAAATTAAATTCATCTTTAAAAACTTGACTTTCCTGAAGAAAAGACCATTCCTTAATGAGTGTGCAAATAAGTAGTGTCCAGAGATCACTAAATATGCCACATAACTGTCCAACTTTTGCCGATTGCGCCAATATTTTTTTCTTCTATTAGTGGGTGCTTTTTTCTTATTTCTCATCAATGGACACCATTTATCTTCTTTCCACCAAAAGGTTCCATTCTGTCCCACATTGTATGTAGTTATTCGGCCACAGCCTAAATTTCAATGGAAGAAATTTGCCATCTCAAAGATTGACAAGCACATAAATATTCTGAACCATCAGGCCGCCTAACAGTAATTTAACAACATGTATGTTTGTCTTCAGGACATGCAAACAAGGTGTTAGCCTCCTCCAACCCCTTCAGCTGGCCTTTCCATCTCAAAAATTGGGGCATTTGTCACACCAATATATCCCGTTAAGTAAGCTATTAACATGATAGTGCTTGATGGAGCAGAAAATACATTTGGGTAAGTATAACAGCTACATAGAGAAATCCATAAAGAAGATGAAGGCACCTGTGGAGAACTTGATCTTGCTGAGGACAAGGCCACTTTTTAAGGGCTAGTTGTACAGATAGGTGGTGTTGAGAAATTCCCAAATGTGTGTCTCTGAAGTCCAATAGTTGCAGATTGTGCCATCGTCCTTTTCATCTATTGATGAGACATTCTTTCATTGTCTGATCAAAGTACTTCAACTTTAGGGAAGTTAAATTCATCTTTCTAAAACTTGATCTTGCGGAAGGAAGGATCATTCTTTAAGCAGTAAGGACAAAATGTTATTGTCCAGAACCTACTAAATATGTCACACCACAAAGCGGTAAGGACAAAATGTTATTGTCCAGAACCTACTAAATATGTCACACCACAGTCCAACTGTTCTGTGTTGCTATTATTTTTTGCCATTGGTCGATTCCTTTTTCGTATATCTTATCAATGGACACCATTTATCTTCTTTCCACCAAAAGGTTCCATTCTATCCCACATTGTATGTAGTTATTAGGCCACAGCATAAATTTCAATGGAAGAAATTTGCCATCTCACAGATTGACAAGCCCATAAATATCCTGAATCATCAGGCAGCCTAACAGTAATTTAACAACACGTATGTTAGTCATCATGACATGCACACATGATGTTAAAAAATCCAGCCTCCTCCCACCCCTTCAGCTGGCCATTCCATCTCCAAAATTGGGGCATTTTTCACACCAATATCTCCCGTTATGTAGGCTAATTAACATGATAAAGCCTAATAGTGCAGAATATATATTTGGTTAAGTATAATAGCCACATAGATAAATCCACAAAGAAGATGAAGGCACCTATGGAGAACTTGATCTTGCTGAGGTCATGGCCACTTTTTAAGGGCTAGTTGTGCACATAGGTGGTGTTGAGAAATTCCCAAATGTGTGTCTCTGAAGTCCAATAGTTGCAGATTGTGCCATCGTCCTTTTTATCTATTGATGAGACATTCTTTCATTGTCTGATTACAGTACTTCAGCTTTAGGGAAGTTAAATTCATATTTCTAAAACTTGATCTTGCAGAAGAAAGGAAAAATCTTTAGAGGTAAGGGCATAATGGTATGCCAGATCTTAGTAAATATGTTACACCACAGTCTAACTTTTCTGTATTACGCCACTATTATTTTCTTCCTTTGGTTAGTGCCTTTTTCATATATCTTATCAATGGACACCATTTATCTTCTTTCCAGCAAAAGGTTCCATTCTGTCTCATATTGTTTTTAGGTAATAGGCCACAACATGAATATCAATCGGTTAAATTTGCCATCTCACAGATTGACAAACAAGGAAATATTCTGAATCATCAGGCCGCTTAACAGTAATTTAACAACATGTATGTTAGTCTCCAGGACATGCACACATGGTGTTAAAAATCCAGCCCCCTCCAACCCCTTCAGCTGGCCATTCCATCTCCAAAATTGGGGCATTTTTCACACCAATATTTCCTATCATGCAGGTTAATCAACGAGACAGCGCCTGATGGTGCAGAAAATCCAACGTTTCGGTAGGTATAATAGCTATATAGACCAAAACAAAAAAATACTATGAAGGCACTTCTGGAGAAATTAATCTTGCTGAGGGGATGGCCAATTTCAACAGTTTTGAAGATAGGTGTTGTTGAGAAATTAAAATGTTTGTTTCTCCGAAGTCCATTAGATAGAGATCATGCTGTCGTCCTTTGTATCAATTGATGATATTTACTTCCATTTAGGGAAAGTTAAATTCATCTTTCTAAAACTTGATCTTGCGGAAGGAAGGATCATTCTTTAAGCGGTAAGGACAAAATGTTATTGTCCAGAACCTACTAAATATGTCACACCACAGTCCAACTGTTCTGTGTTGCGCCACAATTATTTTTTGCCATTGGTCGATCCATTTTTCATATATCTTATGAATGGACACCAGTTATCTTCTTTCCACCAAAAGGTTCCATTCTGTGCCACAATGTATGTAGTTATTAGGCCACAGCATAAATTTCAATGGAAGGAATTTGCCATCTCACAGATTGACAAGCCCATAAATATCCTGAACCATCAGGCAGCCTAACAGTAATTTAACAACATGTATGTTAGTCATCATGACATGCACACATGGTGTTAAAAAATCCAGCCTCCTCCAACCCCTTCAGCTGGCCATTCCATCTCCAAACTTTAGGCATTTTTCACGCCAATATTTCCTTTTCCTATCATGTAGGTTAACAAGACAGCGCCTGAAGGTGCAGAAAATCCAACGTTTCGGTAGGTATAATAGCTACATGGACAAAACAAAAAATAATATTAAGGCACTTCTGGAGGAAATTGCTCTTGCTGAGGGGATGGCCAATTTTAACAGTTTTGAAGATAGATGTTGAGAAATTACAATGTGCGTTTCTCTGAAGTTCCATAAGATGCAGATTATGCTGTCGTCATTTTTATCCATTGATGATATGTTTCCATTGTATTATCACAGTACTCCAGCTTTAAGTTAAATTCATCTTTAAGAAACTTGATGTTGCTAAAGAAAAGACCAATCTTTAATGAGTGTGCAAATAAGTAATGTCCAGAGATCACTAAATATGCCACATCACAATCCATCTTTTGCCTGTTGCGCCATTTTTTTCTTCCATTAGTGGGTGCCTTTTTCTTATATCTCATCAATGGACACCATTTATCTTCTTTCCACCAAAAGGTTCCATTCTGTGCCACATTGTATGTAGTTATTAGGCCACAGCATAAATTTCAATGGAAGAAATTTGCCATATCACAGATTGACAGGCACGTAAATATTCTGAACCATCAGGCCGCCTAACAATAATTCAACTACATATATGTTAGTCTCAGGACATGCACACATGGTGTTAAAAAATCCAGCCTCCTCCAACCCCTTCATGCAGCCATTCCATCTCCAAAATTGGGGCATTTTTCCACACCAATATCTCCTTTTCCTATCATGTAGGTTAATTAACAAGACAGCGCCTGATGGTACAGAAAATCCAATGTTTCGGTAGGTATAATAGCTACATGGACAAAATAAAAAATAATATGAAGGCACTCCTGGAGAAATTGCTCTTGCTGAGGGGATGGCCAATTTTAACAGTTTTGAAGATAGGCGTTGTTGAGAAATTCCAAGGTGTGTTTCTCTGAAGTCCATTAGATGCAGTTTATGCTGTCGTCATTTTTATCCATTGATGATATGTTTCCATTGTATTATCACAGTACTCCAGCTTTAAGTTAAATTCATCTTTAAGAAACTTGATCTTGCTGAAGAAAAGACCATTCTTTAATTCGTGTGCAAATAAGTAGTTTCCAGAGATCACTAAATATGCCACATCACAGTCCATCTTTTGCCTGTTGCCCATTTTTTTCTTCCATTAGTGGGTGCCTTTTTCTTATATCTCATCAATGGACACCATTTATCTTCTGTCCACCAAATGGTTCCATTCTGTCCCACATTGTATGTAGTTATTAGGCCACAGCATAAATTTCAATGGAAGAAATTTGCCTTCTCATAGATTGACAAGCACGTAAAAATTCTAATATGTCACATAACAGTCCAACTTTTGCCTATTGCGCCAATATTTTTTTCTTCCATCAGGCCACCTAACAGTAATTTAACAACATGTATGTTAGTCTTCAGGACATGCACACATGGTGTTAAAAAATCCAGTCTCCTCCAACCCCTTTTCAGCTGGCCATTCCATCTCCAAAATTGGGGCATTCCTCACACCAATATCTCCCGTTATGTAGGCTAATTAACATGATAAAACCTAATAGTGCAGAAGATATATTTGGTTAAGTATAATAGCCACATAGATAAATCCACAAAGAAGATGAAGGCACCTATGGAGATCTTAATCTTGCTGAGGTCATGGCCACTTTTTAAGGGCTAGTTACACACATAGGTGGTGTTGAGAAATTCCCAAATGTGTCTCTCCGAAGTCCAATAGTTGCAGATTGTGCCATCGTCCTTTTCATCTATTGATGAGACATTCTTTCATTGTCTGATCACAGCACTTCAGCTTTAGGGAAGTTCAATTCATATTTCTAAAACTTGATCTTGCAGAAGAAAGGAAAATCTTTAAGAGGTAAGGGCATAATGGTATTGCCCTGATCTTAGTAAATATGTTACACCACAGTCTAACTGTTCTGTATTACGCCACTATAATTTTCTTCCTTTGGTTAGTGCCTTTTTCATATATCTTATCAATGGACACCATTTATCTTCTTTCCAGCAAAAGGTTCCATTCTGTCTCATATTGTATGAAGGTAATAGGCCACAACAAGAATATAAATCGGTTAAATTTGCCATCTCACAGATTGACAAACAAGGAGATATTCTGAATCCTCAGGCCGCTTAACAGTAATTTAACAACATGTATGTTAGTCTCCAGGACATGCACACATCGTGTTAAAAATCCAGGCTCCTCCAACCCCTTCAGCTGACCATTCCATCTCCAAAATTGGGGCATTTTTCACACCAATATTTCCTATCATGTAGTTTAATCAACAAGACAGTGCCTGATGGTGCATAAAATCCAACGTTTCGGTAGGTATAATAGCTATATGGACAAAGCAAAAAATACTATGAAGGCACTTCTGGAGAGATTAATCTTCCTGAGGGGATGGCCAATTTTAACAGTTTTGAAGATAGGCGTTGTTGAGAAATTCCAAGGTATGTTTCTCTGAAGTCCATTAGATAGAGATCATGCTGTCGTCCTTTGTATCAATTGATGATATATACTTCCATTGTATCATCACGGTACTCCAGCTTTAAATTAAATTAATCTTTTAAAAAACTTGACATTGCTGAAGACAATTCTTTAATGAGTGTGCAAATAAGTAGTGTCCAGAGATCTCTAAATATGCCACATAACAGTCCAACTTTTGCCGGTTGTGACAATGTTTTTTTCTTCTATTAGTGGGTGTTTTTTTCTTATTGCTCATCAATGGACACCATTTATCTTCTTTCTACCAAAAGGTTCCATTCTGTCCCACGTTGTATGTAGTTATTAGTTCACAGCCTAAATTTCAATGGAGGAAATTTGCCATCTCACAGATTGACAAGCACGTAAATATTCTGAATCATCAGGCCGCCTAACAGTAATTTAACAACATGTATGTTAGTCTTCAGGACATGCACACATGGTGTTAAAAAAATCCAGCCTCCTCCAACCCCTTCAGCTGACCATTCCATCTCCAAAATTGGGGCATTTGTCACACCAATATATCCCGTTATGTAAGCTAATTAACATGATAGTGCCTGATGGAGCAGAAAATACAACATTTGGATAAGTATAACAGCTACAGTCATGGCCAAAAGTTTTGAGAATGACACAAATATTAATTTTTACAAAGTCTATTGCTTCACTTTTTCTAATGGCAATTTGCATATACTCCAGAATGTTATAAAGAGTGATCAGCTTAACAGCAATTACTTGCAAAGTCAATATTTGGCTAGAAAATAAACTCTATCCCCCAAAACACATTTCAACATCATTGCAGCCCTGCCTTAAAAGGACCAGCTAACCTCTTTTTAGTGATTGCTCCATTAACACAGGTGTGGGTGTTGATGAGGACATGGCTGGAGATCAATCTGTCATGATTAAGTAAGAATGACACCACTGGACACTTTAAAAGGAGGCTGGTGCTTGGCATCATTGTTTCTCTTCTGTTAACCATGGTTATCTCTAAAGAAACACGTGCAGTCATCATTGCAATGCACAAAAATGGCCTAACAGGGAAGAGTATCGCAGCTAGAAAGATTGCACCTCAGTCAACAATCTATCGCATCATCAAGAACTTCAAGGATAGAGGTTCCATTGTTGCCAAAAAGGCTCCAGGGCGCCCAAGAAAGACCAGCAAGCGCCAGGACTGTCTCTTAAAAGTGTTTCAGCTGTGGGATCGAGGACTCTTGGAGCAAGGCCTGGACTCAAGGAAGGCAGCAAAGAAGCCACTTCTCTCCAGAAAAAACATCATGGACAGACTGATATTCTGCAAAAGGTACAGGCAGTGGACTGCTGAGGACTGGGGTAAAGTTATTTTCTCTGATGAATCCCCTTTTCGATTGTTTGGGACATCAGGAAAACGCCTCATTCGGAGAAGACAAGGTGAGCCCTACCACCAGTCTTGTCTCATGCCAACTGTTAAGCATCCTGAAACCATTCATATGTGGGGTTGCTTCTCAGCCAAGGGAATCGGCTCTCTCCACAGTCTTGCCTAAAAACACAGCCATGAATAAAGAATGGTACCAGAATGTCCTCCAAGAGCAACTTCTCCCAACCCTCCAAGAGAGTTTGGCGATCAACAATGCCTTTTCCAGCATGATGGAGCACCTTGCCATAAAGCAAAGGTGATAACTAAATGGCTCAGGGAACAAAACATAGAGATTTTGGGTCCATGGCCTGGAAACTCCCCAGATCTTAATCCCATTGAGAACTTGTGGTCAATCATCAAGAGACGGGTGGACAAACAAAAACCTAAAAATTCTTACAAAATGAAAGCATTGATTGTGCAAGAATGGACTGCTATCAGTCAGGATTTGGTCCAGAAGTTGATTGAGAGCATGCCAGGGAGAATTGCAGAGGTCCTGAAGAAGAAGGGTCAACACTGCAAATATTGACTTGCTGCATTAACTCATTCTAACTGTCAATATAAGCTTTTGTTACTCATATGTTTGCAATTATTATATTTCTGTCTGTGATAAAAACATCTGTCAAACACACATAAAAAACAGAGATTCGAGTTCCCGCTGCTGCACAAGGGGAGTCTCGAACCAGTCCCACTGCGGTCTCCCATTCATCTCTGGCCGCAGTGGAGCCTGCTCAGCAGAGACGTAGGTCCCAGTGTCTTGCCCATTCCAGGACTGTGCAGTGATTTGCTGCTGCCTCTCCTGGATCTGCTATTATAACCAGTGCTGGAGCAGACGTCTTTGGGACAAAGTCCTGCGTTTCCCCTTCTGAGCATGCCCGGGGTGAGATCTCTCATTGGAGATTGGGGGTCACGTGCTCAGGTACTTCAGCAGCTCCTATTGGTCTGCCAGGAAGGTCCTGTGACTACTGGAGTTCTGGAACAAGTTTCATTGGTCCTTGTTTCTGGCAGGTCCTGTAGCTGTTATTATAAAAGGGTGGCAATGCTGAGCTGCCATGCGCTAGTATCAACCATTATATGCTTTGCGCCAGTGTGGTCATGCGTGTGTGTGGTTAGGGACCCGGCTGAAATAAGCCCCTAGAATACCGACTTAATCGGTGAGGAGTTTGGTATGCTAGCTGGTCAGGGTCGGTGTCCTAGATGCCCTAGATTACCGGCATAACCGGTGAGGAGTTTGATTGCCGTATTCAGGGCCTGGCGTTCAGACGTCATAGGTTGCGGGTGACTCCTGCGAGGACATTAGTGCATGATCACGTTCTATGTTCGCTTAGCACTTAACTGTGTACCTGGATGCCTGACAGGACACAGAACTTTTTCTCAGCGGCTCTGTGACGTAACAGGGTTCGCTTTCAACGCTAGACAGCGCCCTAGCGTGTTTACTTTGCGACTCAGTTGTGTTTAGTGAGTTCGCACACATCGCCATATAGCACTGCGGCACTCCTTCTAGCGGCTCTGTAGAATAACAGAGTTCGAACTTATTGCCACAGCGCGTTACGGCGTTTATTTTGGCAACTCTGCGGGATAACAGAGTTTGCTTCTTGCGCCATTTTACCAGCAGCAGGCTCCGCCTGCACGGTGGACCCCGGGCTGCGAACGCACCTCTCTACATCAAATATTTGGTGCGTTCCGCAGACCCTTACAGACTGTACATAGAGAAATCCATAAAGATGATAAAGGCACCTGTGGAGAACTTAAACTTGCTGAGGACAAGGCCACTTTTTAAGGGCTAGTTGTGCACATAGGTGGTGTTGAGAAATTCCCAAATGTGTCTCTCTGAAGTCCAATAGTTGCATATTGTGCCATAGTCCTTTTTATCTATCTTTAGGGAAGTTAAATTCATATTTCTAAAACATGACCTTGCTGAACAAAGGATCATTCTTTAAGAGCTATGGGCAAAATGGTGTTGTCCAGATCTTAGTAAATATGTTACACCACAGTCCAACTTTTCTGTATTACGCCACTATTATTTTCTTCCTTCTGTCAGCACCTTTTTCCAATATCTTATCAATGGACACCATTTATCTTCTTTCCACCAAAAGGTACCATTCTGTCTCATATTGTATGAAGTTAATAGGCCACAACATGAATATAAATCGGTTAAATTTGCCATCTCACAAATTGACAAACATGGAAACATTCTGAATCATCAGGACTAGTGTTGAGCATTCCGATACCGCAAATATCGGGTATCGGCCGATATTAGCGGTATTGGAATACAGATTCTGAGTTTCGATATTTTTTGCATATCGGATACCGAAATTAGAATTTTCCTGTAAAGTATATGGGGAGTTCCTGTGTCACAGAAGGAAGTACGTGACACAGGAACTTCCCGAAAGTGTCACTGTCAGTGTCGGTCGGGTCTATCAGGAGTCAGGACTCAGCACTTACCTGGCAGAAGATCCCGGTGGTCAGGGATGGCCGGCCATTACCCTCTCCCTGGCGGTAACGTGCAGCTTCTCGCGATAACTGCATGTGACTGCCGGCTACTGGGCAATCTCGGCCAGCTGTACTCTCGCAACAGCTGGCCGTAAAGAAGTCCAGATGACGTCACTGCCGGGAATCTCCTCCGGTAAGCAGCTCTGCTGTGTCTGGAGGTCAGGCTGAGCCTGGCATCCAGATGTAGCAGAGCTGGACTCGTCATGGGACACTCGTTATCTTGGACTACGTCGGACAGGGAGTATTTGTGTTGGTTTGTTATTTTTGTTTTTTTACAGAAGATCGATGGCATCGCAGGATGAGAGTACAATAAAAAATAATGAAAACTGTGTTGTGTCTTATTTAATTAACCCCTTCATGACCCAGCCTATTTTGACCTTAAAGATCTTGCCATTTTTTGCAATTCTGACCAGTGTCCCTTTATGAGGTAATAACTCAGGAATGCTTCAACGGATCCTAGCGATTCTGAGACTGTTTTTTTCGTGACATATTGGGCTTCATGTTAGTGGTAAATTTAGGTCGATAATTTTAGCGTTTATTTCTGAAAAAAATGGAAATTTGGCAAAAATTTTGAAAATTTTGCAATTTTCAAATTTTGAATTTTTATTCTGTTAAACCAGAGAGTTATGTGACACAAAATAGTTCATAAATTAACATTTCCCACATGTTTACTTTACATCAGCACAATTTTGGGAACAAAATGTTTTTTTGGTAGGAAGTTATAAGGGTTAAAAGTTGACCAGCGATTTCTCATTTTTACAGCAAAATTTACAAAACCATTTTATTTAGGGACCACCTCACATTTGAAGTCACTTTGAAGGGTCTACATGGCAGAAAATACCCAAAAGTGACACCATTATAAAAACTGCACCCCTCAAGCTACTCAAAACTACATTCAAGAAGATTATTAACCCTTCAGGTGCTTCACAGGAACTAAAGCAACGTGGAAGGAAAAAATGGACATTTTAATTTTTCCAACAAAAATTTTCTTTTAGCATCAATTTTTTCATTTTTGCATGGGCAACAGGATAAAATGGATCCTAAAATTTGTTGGGCAATTTCTCCTGAGTACACCGATACCTCATATGTGTGTTTTGGCGCACGGCAGGGCTCAGAAGGGAAGGAGCGCCATTTGACTTTTTGAATGGAAAATATGCTGGAATATTTAGCGGTTGCCATGTCGCATTTGGAGAGTCCCTGTGTGCCTAAACATTGGAGCTCCCCCACAAGTGACCCATTTTGGAAACTAGACCCCCCAAGGAACTTATTTAGATGCATAGTGAGCACTTTGAACCCCCAGGTACTTCACAAATTGATCCGTAAAAAAAAGAAAGTACTTTTTTTTCACAAAAATTTTCTTTTAGCCTCAGTTTTTTCATTTTCACATGGGCAACAGAATAAAATGGATCCTAAAATTTGTTGGGCAATTTATCCTGAGTACACCGATATCTCATATGTGGTCATAAACCACTGTTTGAGCGCACGGCAGGGCTCAGAAGGGAAGGAGCGCCATTTGACTTTTTGAATGGAAAATATGCTGGAATATTTAGCGGTTGCCATGTCGCATTTGGAGAGTCCCTGTGTGCCTAAACATTGGAGCTCCCCCACAAGTGACCCCATTTTGGAAACTAGACCCCCCAAGGAACTTATCTAGATGCATAGTGAGCACTTTGAACCCCCAGGTCTTCAAAAATTGATCCGTAAAAAAAAGAAAGTACTTTTTTTTCACAAAAATTTTCTTTTAGCCTCAGTTTTTTCATTTTCACATGGGCAACAGGATAAAATGCATCCTAAAATTTGTTGGGCAATTTATCCTGAGTACACCGATACCTCATATGTGGTCATAAACCACTGTTTGGGCGCACGGCAGGGGTCAGAAGGGAAGGAGAGCCATTTGACTTTTTGAATGGAAAATATGCTGGAATATTTAGCGGTTGCCTGTGTGCCTAAACATTGGAGCTCCCTACAAGTGACCCCATTTTGGAAACTAGACCCCCCAAGGAACTTATCTAGATGCAGAGTGAGCACTTTGAACCCCAGGTGCTTCACAAATTGATCCGTAAAAAAAAGAAAGTACTTTTTTTTCACAAAAATTTTCTTTTAGCCTGTTTTTTCATTTTCACATGGGCAACAGTATAAATTGGATCCTAAAATTTGTTGGGCAATTTCTCCTGAGTACACAGATACCTCATATGTGGTCATAAACCACTGTTTGGGCGCTCGGCTGGGCCCAGAAGGGAAGGAGCAACATTTGACTTTTTGAATGGAAAATTAGCTCCAATCCTTAGCGGACACCATGACACCTTTGGAGAGCCCGTGTGCCTAAACAGTGAAAACCCCCCACATATGACACCATTTTGGAAACTAGACCCCTTATGGAACTCATCTAGATGTGTTGTGAGCACTCTGAACCCCCAAGTGCTTTAGAACGCAGAGCAGTGAAAATAAAAAAATCCTTTTTTCCTCATATGTGGGGGGAACCACTGTTTTGGCGCATGGGAGAGCTCAGAAGGGAAGGAGCGCCATTTTGGAATGCAGACTTGATGGAATGTTCTGTGGGCGTCATGCTGCGTTTGCAGAGCCCCTGATGTGCCTAAACAGTAGAAACCCCCCTCAAGTGACCCTATTTTGGAAACTAGAACCCCCAAGGAGCTTATCTAGATGTGTAGTGAGCACTTTGAACCCCCAAGTGCTTCACAGAAGTTTATAAACGCAGAGCAGTGAAAACAAAAAAATCATTTTTGTTTCTCAAAAATAATTTTTTAGCCCACTATTTTTTATTTTCCCAAGGGTAACAGAATAAATTGGACCCCAAAAGTTGTTGTCCAGTTTTTCCAGAGTACGCTGGTGCCCCATATGTGGGGGGGAACCACTGTTTGGGCGCACGGCAGGGCTCAGAAGGGAAGGAGCGCCATTTGACTTTTTAATGGAAAATTAGCTCTAATCGTTAGCGGACACCATGTCGTGTTTGGAGAGCCCCTGTGTGCCTAAACTTTGGAGCTCCCCCACAAATGACCCCATTTTAGAAACTAGACCCCCTAAGGAGCTTATCTAGATGCACAGTGAGCACTTTGAACCCCAGGTGCTTCACAGAAGTTTATAACGCAGAGCCGTGAAAATAAAAATTATTTTTTTTTTCACAAAAAAATATTTTTTAGCCCACTATTTTTTATTTTCACAATGGTTACAGGAGAAATTGGACCCCAAAAGTTGTTGTCCAATTTGTCCTGAGTACGCTAGTACCCCATATGTGGAGGGGAATCACTGTTGGGACACACATCAGGGCTCGGAAGGGATGTAGTGACGCTTTGAAATGCCGACTTGATGGAATGGTCTGCGGGCATCTTGTTACGTTTTCAGAGCCCCTGATGTGCCTAAACAGTAGAAACCCCCCAAAAGTGACCCCATTTTGTTAACTAGACACCCCCCAAGGAACTTATCTAGATGTGTGGTGAGCACCTTGAACCCCCACGTGCTTCACAGAAGTTTATAATGCAGAGCCGTTAAAATAAAAAATCATTTTTTTCCTCAAAAACTGATTTTTTTAACCCGCAACTTTTTATTTTCACAAGGGTAACAGGAGAAATTGGACCACAGAAGTTGTTGTACAGTTTGTCCTGAGTACACTGGTACCCCATATGTGGGGGGAACCACTGTTCGGGCACACGTTGGGGCTCGGAAGGGAAGTAGTAACGTTTTGAAATGCCGACTTTGATGAAATGGTCTGCGGGCGTCATGTTACGTTTGCAAAGCCCCTGATGTGCCTAAACAGTAGAAACTCCCCACAAGTGACCCCATTTTGGAAACTAGACCCCGCAAGGAACTTATCTAGATGTGTGGTGAGCACTTTGAACCCCCAAGGGCTACACAGAAGTTTATAATGCCCGGGCATGAAAATAAAAAAAATCATATTTTTTCCACAAATATGATCTTTTAGTCCTCAATTTTTTATATTTTCCCAAGGGTAACAGGACAAATTAGACCCCAAAAGTTGTTGTCCAATTTGTCCTGAGTACGCTGATATCCCATATGTGGGAGAAAACTACTGTATGGGCACAAGTCGAGGCTCGGAAGGGAAGTAGTGACGTTTTGAAATGCAGACTTGATGGAATGGTCTGCGGGCGTCATGTTACGTTTGCAGAGCCCATGATGTGCCTAAACAGTGGAAACCCCCCCAAGTGACCCCGTTTTGGAAACTAGATCCCCCAAGGAACTCCTCTAGATGTGTGGTAAGCACTTTGAAACTCCAAGTCCTTCACAGAAGTTTATAACGCAGAGCCGTGAAAATAAAAAATCATTTTTTTCCACAAAAATAACTTTTTTAGTCCCCAATTTTTTTTTCCCAAGGGTAACAGGAGAAATTAGACCCCCAAAGTTGTTGTGCAATTTTTCCCGAGTACGCTGATACCCCATATGTGGGGGTAAACCACTGTTTGGGCACACGTCGGGGCTCGGAATAAAGGGAGCATTGTTTGACTTTTTGAATGCAAAATTTGCAGGAATCAATGGTGGCGCCATGTCGCGTATGGAGACCCCCTGATGTGCGTAAATAGTGGAAACCCCTCAATTCTAACTCCAACCCTAACCCCAATTCACCCCTAACCCCAACCCCTACACACCCCTAACCCTAATACAAACCCTAACCATAACCCTAACCCCAAAACACCCCTAACACTTATCCTAACTCTAACCCTAATCACAAACCTAACTCTAATTCCAACCCTAACCCAAATTCCAACCCTAACCCAAATTCCAACCCTAACCCAAATTCTAACAGTAACCCTAATTCTTACCCTAACCCTAATTCTAACCCTAATGCTAATCCTAACGCTAACCCTAAGGCTAACCCTAACCCTAGTTCTAACCCTAACCCTAGTTCTAACCCTAACCCTAAGGCTGGGTTCATATTGCGTTTTACCAGCCGTTCAACACGTAGCGTTGACCGGCTGGTAACGGTATAGCATAACGCGATCGCGTTATGCTATACCCGCTAGCACAGATGAATCAGCAGATGATTCATCTGTGCTAGCGGTGACGGAGCCCAGACTCTGCAGCCCGCGTCTGAGGCTCCGTCACTGAATGAAGGCACGTGCGAACGCATGCCGCTTTACGGCATGCGTCGCGATGCGCCCACAAATGAGGGTGAATGGCAGCGTTAACGGACCGCGTTATACCGCGTTATACCGCGATGTAACGCAGTCCATCTAACGGACTGCCATAATGCAATATGAACCCAGCCTAACCCTAACCCTAAGGCCCCGTGCACACGTTGCGGATTCACTTGCGGATTTTTCCGCACCGAATTTTCTAAATCCGCAGGTAAAATGACCTGCGTTTTACCTGCATATTTAGCGCGGATTTACTGCGGTTTTTGTGCAGATTTGCCCTGCGATTTTACACCTATAATGGAATAGGTGTAAAACCGCTACGGAATCCGCACAAAGAATTGACATGCTGCGGATTTAAAACCGCACCAAATCCGCACGGAAAAATCCGCAGCATGTGTACAGCGGTTTTTTTTTACCATTTACATTGTACTGTACATAGTTTCCGGATCTGCTGTGGATCCGCAGCGCCAAATCCGCTGCGAATTCGCAGCAAAATCCGCAACGTGTGCACAGGGCCTAATAGGAAGAAAAAAAAATAAAAAATCTTTATTTTATTATTTGTCCCTACCTATGATAAAGGGGGGGTTCATTTGGTTATTTTTTATTTTGATCACTGTGACAGTTCGTCACAGTGATCAAAATAAATTTCTGGACAATGGAGGGCGCACTGCGCATGCGCCCGCCATTTTCCAAGATGGCGGCGCCCATGAAGAATCCCGGGCGGACGCCGGGACGGACCCAGGGACATCGGAGGACCGGGAGAGGTGAGTAGGGGGGGTTGGAAGGTGAGGGGGGAGGATTCGAAAGTGGAGCAGCGGAGGCAAGGAGGAGGGGAGCAGATAGTGATGGCGGTGACCGATCACCGCCATCAATCGGTGGCGGCAGCCGATCACCGCCATGACTTGGTGTGGGGGGGTCGGATCTTGGTTTCCAGCCATGGCAGATGCTATTGCAGCATCGGCCATGTCTGGATTGTAATATTTCACCAATTTCATTGGTGAAATATTACAGATTGCTCTGATTGGCTGTTAAAAGTGAATCAGCCAATCAGAGCGATCGTAGCCACGTGGAGGTTAAGCCAACCCCCCTGTGGTGAAGCACAAAGGGTCTTGTCCCTGCGGGTCTGGTGACCTTTCAGTGACCTGGTCACCCGGCCCGCAGGAACGCGATCCTTTCATGACACAGGGTATGCGTCATAGGTCGGATTGGCACCGACTTTCATGACGCATACGCTGTGTCAAAGGTCGGGAAGGGGTTAAAAGACTTTATTCTGGCTGTGTATTTTTTTAAAAATTTACAAACTTTAATTTGTCTTATTGATGCCTCTCCATTATTAAC